>JAAAWK010000065.1:0-25284 GCA_022496015.1 Hordeum marinum
ATATCCCTCTCTCTCTCTCGACCACGACCCCGCCGCCGCCGCTCATTGTCGCCGCCGCTGCCCTCTCCCCGCCCCCGCCGCGCCCCGTGGCCCCCGCCGCGCCTCCTCGCCCTCCCCGCACGCCCCTCCCCTCCCCCCTCCCCCCCTCACCTCCCGCCTCCCTTCCCCTCCCCCCCTCCCCTCCCCTCCTCCGCCTCCCCTCCTCTCCCCCCTCCCCTCCCCTCCCTCCCCCCCCCTCCGTCCCTCTCCCCTCCTTCCCCTCCTCCTTCCCCTCCCTCGCCCTCCGACCCTCCTATTCTGCAGCAGCGGCCCTGGCCCCCGTCCACCCTTCCTCGGCTCCGCCCCCAGCCTCCCTGCACGCGCGCTGCACCGGCCCCCAAAACGCCCTCGGTGAGTTTTTTTCATTTTTTTGCATTATGTTTATGTTTGGTATGTGCATGGATGCATGGGTAAATTTTGTTAGATGGATTGATGAATATTGGTAGATGGATGGATTGATGAATGTTGGTAAGTTTTGTTAGATGGATTTGTGATAGATGGATGGATTGATGAATTTGTTAGATTGATTTGTGATAGATGGATGGATGAAATTTTGTTAGATGGATTTGTGATAGATGGATGGATGATCTAACATGCTAAAAATGTTGATGGTGTTGCTAAAAATAGATATTGTGTCGGGTCTCCCCGAGTGACCCTCGTCGGAAGCGGTTGTCTCTGATGAGTGGTTTTTGGATGGATGGATGGATGCTATCATTTTGTCATCAAAGATTGCTATACGAGATGTGATGACCTATTTTTTCACTTGTTGGAATTTACAGGCTTCGTGGTGTTGCATCTCCCTGGAGTGATCGTCGACGTCGGAGCTGTTGGTCCCCATCGTCCTCTGTTGTTCGACTACTTCCTCTACAGCCGAGGGTGAGCTACAAATCCACCACCTCCTCATCTGCTTTTTTTATGTCACTAGATTTTCTTTTCACGTCAAGTCCGTAACCTAGGCGTCTCCCGTCCGAAAGGGTTGCATCGATAAATATGCATTCAATTGCATATTTATCACCGCAACTCTTTTGGATTGTCCAGTGTTTTCCACGGACAGCCCGAGGATGTGTAGATTGGGTACGTTCTCCATGCCCTACCCCGTTCCGAGACAAGATTTCGGTGGCGCCTCCCCGTTGTTCTCCGGAGCACATTCTCTCGGCTATTTGCCAACGTGTATCTGGAGAACAGCGGGAGGTGCTGCCGAAATTTTGTCTCGGAACGGGGTAGAATGGAGAACGTACTCAATCTACACATCTTCGGGTGGGATTAGGACCCATCTTTACCTATTAGAGATGTAGGTGGATTCAACGCGGTAGAAACTGAAAATTTGATGTGATTAATTTAAGTGAATCCTTAATTATGTTGTGTGGCTTGCAAAAAAGCAGAGGATGGCAGATAATCAGTGGATGTACAGTGGTTTTATCCGTCGGAATCGAGTAACATCAGAGTGGATCGCGAAAACCGATGTGTATTTGAAGGAGATATTCCGTAGTCCAATGAGAATTATCCCACCATGCCCCTGTGCGAGATGTGAAAGACGTCACCGTAGAAATCAGAAGGACATGAGTGAGCACCTTCGCACGCACGGATATATGCCAAACTTTGACATGCGCCGATAAACATAGCCGAGCAGGACCGTGGTAGAGAGGAGGTGATGCGACAACGCATCGATGGATATGAGGACGACGGGGTCAGGGACATGCTAGATGATGTCATTGTTGCAGAAACGGCAAATGCGCACCTTCAGAGAATGAACCGGAGGAGCCGGAGGCAACCGCAAAGGCCTTCTTGGAGGTCTTGGCCTCGTCGAAGAAACCTCTTTATGCGGGTGCGAAAATATCTCAGCTGGATGCCATCTCGCAACTGATTGCAGTCAAGGCTGAGTATGGTTGTAGCCAGAAATGCTTCGAAGCGTTCCTGGAGTATGGGCTAACAGCCTCCCTGAGGGTCATGAACTGCCGAAAAGCATGTACGCTACAAAGAAAATCATGAAGGCACTCTCTATGGATTATGAGAAAATACATGTTTGTCCGAAGAATTGCCTTTTGTTTAGGCACGAGTATGCGGATGACAAGTACTGTAGGGAGTGTGGTTCTCGGTACCTTGAGGTGGTCGGTGAGGATGGTGAGAAGAGGCAGCTAGACATCCCCAAAGGTGCTTCGGTATCTCCATTTCATTGAAAGACTGCAGCGTCTATTCCTCACGGAGGAGACTGCCAAAATGATGAAGTGGCACAAGCAAGGTATAAGGTACCATCCGCATAAAATCGTACATCCATCGGAAGCAGAAGCATGGAAGTCGTTCGATGAAAATACCCCGAGGAAGCAGCCAGGCTGGGAATGTCAGAATTGGCATATCAGGTGATGGGTTAAATCCATATGGTATGTCGTCCAACCCATACAGCTGCTGGCCCGTGTTTGTAATTCCGCTCAATCTCCCTCCCGGTGCCCTAATGCAACGGAAGACCATGTTCTTGTCGCTCATCATTCCGGGGCCTGAATACCCGGGGAAGCAGTTGGGTGTGTTTATGCAGCCGTTGGTGGATGATTTGCTCCATTCTTGGTACTTTCCGAGGTTGACATACGACCGGGATCTGTAGAGAAATTTCTTGATGAAAGTTTGGTTGCACTATTGCATGCATGACTTTCCCGGCTATGCTCTATTCTGCGGATGGTGTACCAGTGGGAAGATGCCATGCCCAGTGTGCATGCAGGCTCTTCGAATGATTTGGCTGAGTAAGGGTGGCAAGTATGTAGCCTTTGACCTGCATCGACAGTTCCTCCCTCCAGACCATCCAGACAGGGAAGACAAGAAGAACTTCACGAAAGGCCGGGTTGTCCATGAAGTAACCGAGATTCCAACGTTTTTAGGGGCAGATGTTATTGCTCAGCTAAAAGCTCTCAAGCCTAAAGGCAAAGGCAAAGCCAAAGCCAAAGCCAAAGGCTTCGAGGGATATGGTGACGCACAACTGGACTCACATTACCCCCTTCTCGCAGCTTCCCTATTTCAAGGACCTCAAACTTCCTTACAACATCGATGTGATGCACACAGAAAAGAATGTCGCAGAGTCTCTTTTCCACATGATCCTCAACAATCCTGATAACGAAGGATAACGTTAAAGCTAGAGCCGATCAACAGAAAATTTGTGATAGACCACGACTAAACATGAAGCCTCCCACAGGCGGTCGAATAAACTGGTTCAAGCCAGATGCTGACTTCGTTCTTAAAAAGCCTGAAAAGACAGAGGTACTTAAGTGGATCAAACACATAGTGAAGTTCACTGATGGTTATGCATCGAATATAAGTAAGGGAGTCAATCTTTCAACGGGCAAAGTGACCGGCTCAAGAGTCATGACTATCATGTATGGATTGAGCGGATAATGCCGGTGATGGTTCGAGGCTATGTCCCCGAGCATGTCTGGCGAGTGCTTGCCGAGCTAAGCCATTTCTTCCCACGCTCTGTGCTAAAGAAGTAAGTAAAGATGTGATTGAACAATTGCATAAGAAGGCACCGGAGTTGATAGTCAAGCTAGAGAAGATCTTTCCGCCAGGCTTCTTCACTCCGATGACACATCTCATTCTGCACCTCGCGAAAGAGGTATTGTTGGGGGGCCTGTGCAGAATCGTTGGCAGTATGGCCCTGAGAGACAGAACAAGCATCTCCGACAGAAATGTGGAAACAAAGCTAAGATTGAAGCTTCCATAGCTGAGGCAGTTATCCTAGAGGAGGTGTCAGACCTGAGGACATCATACTATCCAGACCACATTCCCCATCTGCATAACAAGGTGCCTCGATACAATATAGAAGAGCCCAAGTATCAACCCAAGCTCCATCTATTCAACGTGCAAGGTGGCAGGGCTGGGGCCTCGAAATCTTATAACATGCCACGACAAGAGTGGGAGGACCTCATGTTCTATATCTTGCACAACATCAAGGAAGTTGAGGAAGTGTGGATGAGGTAATACCACTACACAATTCCTTTATGTCTTCCACATCATCATGTTCTATGTTCACTTATTCCCGGTCTAACACCTCTTTTCTTCTTTAGTGATTTCCTTCAAGAGGAATGGATGGGAATTAATCCTCCTACTGAGGCGGAGGCACTTACTCTTCTCCGTCATGGAAACCCTGGACGTAAAAATTTTTGCTTGGTTCATGGAGAAAGTAATTTTCTACATTCCCCTATTAAATACCTAGTTCAACATTTATTAGTTAACCGAACTAATGCACCCAACACTTTCAATTATACTTGTAGGGAAATAATCCGAACATATCTATGGATGACGAATTGAGATGGGTTTCCATGGGTTTTGACCCTGCTGTCATGACATGTAAAAAGTATGATGTGAATGGGTATCGCTTCCATAGGAGCACCAGAACAGCCATCCTGATCCCAAAACTATAAATACCGGAGTGTACACCCCGGTCAAAATTCAGTAGACTACTACGGAAGGGTACAAAATATATACGAGATTAAATTCTGCAAAGGGCGCGAAACCCTAAGTCTGCCTGTGTTCAAATGCCGATGGTTCGATCCGCGGGAGGGGCAGAGACATACGCCTTCTATTGGTTTGGTCGAAGTTAAACCATCAACCGTCTATGCAGGAGCCGATCTCTTCATTGGGCTACCCAAGCTACACAAGTTTATTATCTGCCTTACCCATGCCAGAAAGAGTACCTAAAGGGTTGGGAAGTTGTGTTCAAGGTGTCGCCACATGGTAAGCTACCGGACCCGAATGAAGACGATTACTACAACATTAACCCCGTGACATACGAGGGAGTGTTCTATCAAGAGCAACCTGATGATGATGTGGTTAGAAACGATGACTCTAGACCATTAGCTGATGATGATGTGGATCCAAACGAGGACGATGCACGGAATGATGGTGAGACCATTGTCAATGAAAGTGACATACTTATGCTACAAAAGTTAAACGAAGACGCTGACGACAGGAAGAGCCTCCACCTCCGTCAGACAACGAAGATGATATGATTGATAGTGATGATGAGACCGACCGAGAAATAGGTTACAACAGTGATGATTCGTATGGGTTCTAGCAGATGTATGCCTTTTTATGATTATTTATTACTATGCTTTTTCCTTCATTACTAATGCTTTTCATAATGCTTTTTCCTTCATTATTAATGTACTAATTGTTTATTCTCTTTTCAATGCAGGTTCGTGGAACATGGGCAAGGGGAAGGCCGACGGCGTGGGTTTCCTACGCAAGGTCGTCGGCATGCCTAGTCGGACTGGTCGAGCACGTAATCCTACCCCCCGACTACTTGAGGATGAGTCCTCACAGGGAGGTCGAGGGAGAGGTGCCCCTAGAGGAGGAGGGGGCGGTGGGAGAGCCCCTAGAGGGCGAGGGGTCGCGGCCAGAAACACACACACCCTCACGACTTAGGGGTGTTGTCTTCGAGGCCCTCCTCTAGTGAGGTACCCTCCTCTAGTGAGGTACCCTCTTACGAGGAGGAGGAGGAGGAGGAGAACGAGGAGGTTCAGGAGGAGGAGGCGGAGGTTCGAGATGGGGGCGAGGAGGAGGGGGCTAGGATGAGGAGGAGGAGGCAGCGAGGAGGATGGTGGTGGCGGGGATGATGGTGCTGGCGGGGGGGGGTGGTAACAACAAGGGGTGGCTGCGTGGTAACGCAAAGCTACCAAAGGGTTCCTGCTACTGAGGAGCAGAAGTGGCTCATTGAGCCCACGGGAAAGAGTAAGTGTCACTTTATAATAATTTCATTATTTTGCTTGTCACATGCTCATTCCGGTTGTTATTTATTTTGCTTGTCACATGCTAATAGTTCATTCTTTTGCAGCAACTGGATATATTCTAAAGGGGTCCGTATTCCCAACGGCCTCATCACCGTCTTGCTGAAGTTATACTGGCCGGGGTTGTACTGTCCGGATCCAGTCAGGCACCCGGACAGTCGCATTTTGGCCACGAGCTGGACCACTGGAAAGCGGCCCTCCATGCGGAGCATGAGACCCATGCCAAGGCCGTGATCACTACTTTCTGGGTGAGTTCTCTTCAGAAGCACAAGTCCATTCTAGTTTCATGAATGATTTAACTCATGGCTTCTTCCATTCTTGTTTCATGCATGATTGTAGAAATTCTATCGAGTTCTTCCGGAGCACAAGGCCAGAGCCGACCAGATCGTGTTGCGCCAATGCAAGAAGAAGGCCCGCCAGATGCAGTACGAGGTGCGCTATGTGGCCATCTCGACATACTATCACGACGCTCTTGGTGTGAAGATGACCAAGGAAGATGCGCGGAGGATGGGCATTACCTTGGAGAGGGACCAATACTTGGCGGTAAGTATAAAAGATTTTTCATTCCGATGTTTGTGGTACATTTTACCGTTTCGTGTTGACATGCCATTATGCTTTCATTATGTAGGTGTGTCCAAATTGGTGTTATGGAAAAGCCGAGTCTTGGGCGGCATTGGTGGATGTTTGGTGTGATAAGGATGGAGCCTGGGCGGCTACGAGCATCAAAAACAAGGCTAACCGAGGGACGGAGGGAGTACATGCTCAGGGAAACCGAAACCACTTTCTCCACAAGGCACTTAATGTATGACTAACCTCATTAAACATTCTTCTTCTTCTATTTACCGTCACTTTCTTATGTATGACTAACCTCTGTTTGGTGGTGCAGGAGGAGAAACTGAAGCGGCCGCTCTCACACATGGAGGCGTGGGAGATCGCCCATACGCGGAGGAGCGCCAAGCCTGGCGAGCCCAAGTACTACGGCAACACCGCGGAGAAGAAGCAGGCCTACTCTCAGGAGTATCTCAGGTTACATCCTGGCACATCTGACCCCATGAGTGCGGATCTGGACGAGAGGGTGGTGGTGGGCATGGGGCCCAAGAAGCACGGTCGGCAGGTGGTTCTCGATGCTGTTATCACTCCTACTATCTCCTACACGCAGCTCCGAGCTACCGACCCTAGCCTGAGCCAGCGCACGAGCACGCCCATGACCAGTGCGCAGTCACAGTCCCTCTTTCAGGAGCGGCAATAAGTATTTTCCCTCTTATCTACATTGCTCACTTTATTTTCCAGCATTGAGATGTTTATGAGTTCCATCATGTCATACCGTAGGCCTACATGGAGTACACACGCCAGGAGACCATGACGTGGCACACGAGCCTTTATGCATACCATGAGCAAACAATGCCAGGATGCAGCGCGCTCTTGAGGAGATGGCGGCCGGACGGGTTCCTCAATTTGCAGCACCACCTCCTCCAGCACAACCAACGCTGCTTACCTTTGAGGAGTTTGTGGCACAGCAGCACGATGGCCCCTCGCCGGTATGTACCCCCCAACTATTCACCCAAAGCATATCATGCCTTTCAACACAGTCATATATCCCGTTAATATGTCTTTTCAACATCCAGGAACCCTTGGATCAACCGTTGGCGGTGGTCTTCGCAGCACTCCCGAGTCACGGAGCCCGACCACTCGATCCACGGAGGCGGAGGTGGAGGCGATCTTGGCGGTAGCGCTGCCGCTAGCAGTGACGACCTGGGTTTCGGCGGTCTTGGCGGTGACGACCTCCGCGGTGCTTGACGTCCTGGCGCTTAAGACTTTCAGTTACTTGTGTGCTTATACTTATGTTTCTTTAGATGACTTGTGTGCTCGATGTTTATGTTGATTGTGATGATGCTTATGCATATATTGTTGTGACGGTGCCGGATGATACTTAGATGTGTTCTATATGTCTATTTCCATCATATATATCTACTGTATATTTGAATTGAATTGATCTGAAAACAAACAGAAAAAGAAAAAAAATCAAATACAATCTATGCCGATGGCCTAGCCGTCGGCATAGGGCTCGCGTGAGCACCAAGTTGCTGACACGTGACAGATATGACGACGGCTTAGCCGTCCGCATAGTTTGAAACTAAGCCGACGGCTAGGCCGTCGGCATATCTGCCACGTGGCAGTAACTGGGCACACCTGGGGCAGGGCTATGCCGACGGCTTAGCCGTCGGCGTAGTTTCAAACTGAGCCGATAGCTCGGTCGTCGGCATAGCTCTGCCCCAGGAGCCCCGAGTTGCTGACATGTCGCCGCTATGCCGACGACATAGCCGTCGGCATACCCCTGCCCCGTGGCGAGCAACCGTTGGTCAGCACTTGACGGCGGCCGGCGTTAGGCGGGAACGTTGCCGACGGCCCGGGCCGTCGGCATAGATGTACGAACACCGTCGGTATAGGACCTATGCCGACGACATTTCTATGCCGACGGCCCCCGGGCTACGCCGACGTATATGTTGCCGACGGGCCTATGCCGACGGGGGTCGTCGGCATAGTCCTGTCCCGACGGGAATCAAGGCTATGCCGACGGCCAGGACCGTCGGCATAGGGTGCGATTCTGGTAGTGGTTTTACATAGCTCGATCAAAAAGAGTGAGCCCATCTTAGCTCACTTGATTATAACTTGACAGCTATCATAGTCTTATTACTATGTAGTTCTAGGTCAGTGAGTAGCTACCAACATATGGATTGTATGTGACGATAAATATTTGTTTAGAAACTACGTTGGCATATGAATTCAATGATATGCTTTTGATTACATATAACATATGTTTAGTTAGGTAAATCGATGGCCTAAAAGTATGCATGCACCTTATACACTTGGATAGACGAAGTATATATTATTAGGATACTATAAGCTCCCTACATTTGGAGTATCTTAGTGCATCGGGGCTGTCAGGACTCTATGGACCCGTTTGTAAGGTTGCGTGTCATGGACCTGCCTTTTTTTTCTTTTTGAGAATGTACTTGTTTTTGTGTGTGTATTTCACCGGTTTTAATAGCTTCTCTTTTGTTTTGTTTGTTTGTGTTTTTTTTTAAAAATCTTCTTTTTTAGTTTCTAATATTCTTTTTTCACATGCTAATTTATGAGTATCTGTGAGAAGCCATGAACATTTAAAAAGACTGTGAACATTCTCTGGAATTTACAATCATTTGTGAATTCATGAACTTTTTAAAATTCATTAATGTATTTAAACTTTATAATTTTTAAATTCTATGAACATCTTAAATTTGTATATATTTTTCAAATTCATGAACAATGTTTCAATCCACCAATATTTTTAAAATTCTCTTGAACCATGGTTTTATAATTTTTTTTATCATAGAACCGTGGTTTTATAAAAAAATTAATCATAGAATCGTGGTTTTATTGTCACAAAACCGTGGTTTTATAGTATTTTCTTTTTACCATGAACATTGTTTCAAATCCACGAATATTTTTAAAATTCTCTTGAACCGTGGATATAAAAACCATGGTTCTAGATATTTGTATCTAGTATTTTTTTTAATTTCATGAACGGTTTGTGATTTGGACCCAGGATTCAAGAGATCAAATATTTTGGAAAAAATGAATCTATGAAAAAAGAAAAAAAACTCCTAGGCTGTGACAAATGGCACACATACACTGCACCACTTCAACACTAGAGAAGGTGAGAGTGGCGTTTGCAAGAGGTACTCCTTAATGAGTGATCTTGCGTTCTCTCTCTCCCTCTCCATCTTCTTCCTGAGAGAGAGCACACACGCCATGAGCCAACACGTCACATACACCGAGGACAACCCCCCGTCTGTGCCTCTCCCGTCCTCCATAAAGCCACCAACCACTCTTAGGGTTCCCCCATCTCTCCGTCGCCACCAGGTAGCCCTTCCTCTCTCCCTTCCCCTCCACATAAGGATCCAGAGAGACAGGCCGAAATTTGCCGGCGCACGAGCTCGTCGCCACCGCAACCATCAGCCACCACAGGAGGCACGTCCATGTCCGGGAGTACCGCAGCTTTGCCTTCTTCCTCTCCGTCATCGACCATGAGCTAGGAGCCAAGTGAAACGAACTTATAAATCCAAAATGTTCATGTGTGTACACCATTTGTTTTTGCCAATGTCTACCTGATCACTTGAATCGTCTTCCAAAAGCCTGGTCGCAATCTCAATCTCACCAAGGACTTCAACCCTCAAAAGAGCAAAACAAGTGGTAATATTATATATGGAGGTGGAATTAGTACAGAAAATTTTGAATTATGAATAAGAATGTTCTTGAAAAAGAATATGAATATTTAGTTACAATGCATTTCAAACTTCGATAAGAATGACATGAACATATTTACAAAGGACCAGAAGAGGTTCTGGTTCTGAATCTCTTCAGAAGAACCAATGTTCTAAATTAACCTTGAAAATTGCCATTATCTCTTATCGCGTACAAGATTTCATAAAAGATCAATGCTACAATAAAGCAAAAGATAGTTGCGTATTACCATTTCCATCTTAGCTTTTAGTTTCTCAGGAGTGTCAATGATAAATTCACCTGTCAGATAAATTTTGTTAGAAGATCCTGAGTGCAGAATGGACTAAGCAGAAAGTTTGATACTCACGCATCTTTTTAAAACCGAAATCATGAGGAATCACAGTGTAGAATTCCCTGAAACCAAGTGTAATAGAGGAATATCTCTGTAAGTAAAAACATATTCAAGTGCACATAAACGGAAAATTTTGGCCCCACCCACTCAATTGTTCTAGCTGTATCCTATTCCTGTCACTGCCAGCCTTTGAAATAGCATTAGAGATCCTCTTTAAAACTTCATAGCCCTGTGGAAATATAGAAAAGTCATCATCATAAGAGAGAAAAATAGGACGAATGGAATATGAAAACAGGACCTCGATATCCAAGCTTTTTACTGCATACAACACTGGACTGGACGTGCATCCAACATAACTTTTAGATTGCAGAGAACCGTATTTAAGTCATTCACTTGAATGTATGGTAAAATAAAATGCAGCCTTATGTGAAATTTTAGCTAACTTGATAAGTAGATAATTAAGTGCATGTTATTTGTGGACAATTAATGTTCTTCGACATGTAATCTTGTATCCACACTAAATTGATAATCCCCAACAAAGAAGGGTCAAAATAACTCACCTTCAATATGGTAGTTTTGTTTATCTTTCCAAGAGGAAGCTTGTCAGCATTATAACCTAATTGGATAGCCGAAGATGAACAAATTAGTAAACGCAAATGCTACTACATGAATAATCACCATGAATATAATTAAAGAATGAGTTAGTCTCAATTCCTTCATCTGAGCAGACTGTGAGTATTTGCCTCTTTGGACATGTATGTTCAGTCCCTTGTTTCAGTCTCAAACTTTCTCATAAAATTAAGCCCACAGTCTTACGCACACATTACGGTACTCCCTCCGACCTCCGTTCTATAATAATTGAAGTTCTAAGATTTTCCTAAGTCCAACTTTAACTTAGTAAAGTTTGACCAAGTGTATTGAAATATTCACAAAGATCTATGATACCAAATATATAATATGAAAATACATTTCATAATTAAACTAATGAAATAAATTTTATTATATATAGATATATTTTTCTATAAATCTGGTCAAACTTGATGAAGTTTGACATAGGGCTCCTAGAACTTCAATTATTTTGAAACAGAGTGAGTACCAGGCTAACATTACGAATGCTCATATCGGTTCAAAGCGCGACGTCAATAGAAGAACTTATCGATTTCCATCATTTGCTGCTTCATCATGCTAATATCGCAGTTGATGGATATTAAGCAACGTTTTCGATCGCGGGCTATTTGCTTTCGCGGCAGCCTTCTCCAGCAGCTATAGCAGCTATAGCGGGCAATCGCGGCAGCTAAGCCATTTAACGGCAGATTGTACATGTGCATGTTCAGTAGAAATGCAGTGCATATTCAGTAGTAAAACAGAGTATTTTATCAGGAAAACATAGTATACAACTATATATTTACCGGTTCACAAACATGGGAAATCAAATCAAACATGCATCTATTCATCCACGACACATGGGAATCAAACAAGCATCAGATGTCACAGCAAATCATCAGTTCATCAGTCACTTGAATTCAAAGTCTTAGGTTCATAACAAATAATAAAGGTCTGCACCAGGCCAGCAATCCATTACATGCATCATGAAATGTTCACCATTCAATAGTTTTTCAAAAGAACATGTAGCAGAATGGACAACATAAAGTTCATGGACAAACTGATAGCCTCACATGTCAGAACCAGAGCTCATGTCATTGTTGGTGTTGGCGTCGTTGTCGTCGTCACTTTCTGAAGCAGAGGAAGCAGAAAGCAAATCTTCATGAGGAGTGACATGGATCATCTTCTTCTTCTTCTTAGCATGGATACCCCTCTTTCTTTTAAGTATTGGATTCATTGACAAAGTTGATGGTCCAGCTTGCCCACTTGCATATGGTAGTTCTTCTTCATGTTCCTCTATTTCAGATTGTTCGTTATTGGTATTTGGCACCACACCAATGACCCACTCATTGTCGTCATCTTCTAACACATCCACCACGTGCTTCTCAATGGGGTCCTTGATTATTTTCAGCTTCCTGTCCCTCGGTATGCAGTTGAACTTGATGAAAACAAGGTCACTCATCTTGTCATGCAAGAGTCTGTTACGTCTCTTTGTGTGAACCTACAAAATGGACAAGCACATAAACAAATGATCCTCATGCAATAAAGGGTACCATATATATAATAAAATGGACAAGCAGAGAAACAAATTATCCTCATGCAAGAAAGGATACCATATGTATAATCAAATGGACAAACAGAGAAACAAATGATCCTCATGCAATAAGGATACCATATGTATAATCAAATGGACAAGCAAAGAAACAAATGGACACGTATAAGAAAAGTATATGCATTAGCTTACTTGATCAAATACACTCCAGTTCCTCTCGCAAGCAGAGGAACTGCATGTCAAACCAAGAATCCTTGCAGCCAAGACCCTAAGTTTTGAAGCACTTGTCCCATGGTTCATCCACCATTTAGCTACAATATAAAACAAGTGTGGCATTGTTAGTAAACCTTTGAGCATAGTAACATCATAAGAAACAATTGTTAGAAAACCATTTACCTGGATCAAATTTTTTGTTCTTCCGTTGCCGTATAGCGATGTCCCTTCCAAATGACCCTATCTCCTTGTTATAATTATCAATGTCATCGGTGATTTCTTCTTGTTCGATAGGATCTTCAATCATGTTTGAAATGCAAATCATTAGTCCTTCCTTAAATGTGCCATCAAGCTCAATAGCCAGCTTGTTTGGGTAATAGTAGTATGGGTTCAAGTAGTATCCAGCCCTATGCAATGCGGTCTTGAGTTTGTTGTCCCATATCTTGTCAATAATGTCCCACACTTCTTGAAATCGAAACTTTTGATTGTCAAACCTCACTGAAATCTCTTTCTTTGCATCCAACATTCATCCATAAAGAAGCCCATTGCGGGCACATCACTGTCGATCCTTCTCAAAACATTCGCCATTGGTTCAAAGAAATTCACAGCAACACCTACTCCTTTCCAAAAAGTTTCAGAGCGAGTAGTTTTAGCTGCATTCTTCCCCTTTGTCTTTTTTAGGTGGTCCATATCATTGAGTTCATCAGACCTGAACAACTTTTGCAGCTCCTTTTTGTTGTCCTGCAAGCTCTTCAAGTTCAAATAAGCAGTAGCAAACCTAGTAATACCAGAACGAACAAGATCTTTTCCAAGAAATTTCCGCATCAGAGCTAAAACTCTTGTATGTGCATAAAGGAACACAGTCACAGCCCTTGCTTTTACAATGGTTAGATCAACTACAGGTAGCTTGCCTATGTCCTCCAACATCAAATCAATGGTGTGGGCTGCACAACCATTCCAAAATAAGGAGGGGCGCTTCACTTTCAACATCGCTGCTGCTGCTATATTGACAGATGCATTGTCAGTTACAATCTGAATTACATTTTTCTCTCCAATTTCTTCTATGCAGCTATCAACAAGATCAAAAATCATCTTGCCATCTTTTCTCACATCTGAACAGTCCACAGATTTAAGAAAAACTACACCATAAGTGCTGTGAACTACCAAATTCATTACCCCCCGTCCTCTTTTGTCAGTCCATGCATCTGTCATGATAGTACATCCAGTGAGGTTCCATGCATCTTTATGTCCACTGAATCCTTCCTCAACTTTCTTCTTGCTCTTCTTCAAGTAAGGGCCACCCATTTCATACGGAGTGGGCCCTATCATGTCTGATCCAAATGTTCCAATAGCTTGAAGCATCTGTTCAAAGCTTGGAAGCAGGACTGTGTTGTGGGAAATTCCTTCTTCATAGAAGAACTGACAAATGTACTCACATGCACGAATCCTCCTCTCTTCCCTTCTTTGTGTGGACAACTTGGATTGCAACTTCACCGATAAGCCTGTCTCTTTCCTTACAGCTACAACCTCTTCTGGTGTATTCATACAAAACTTATCCATTGCACCATATTGGAACCCTTACTCTGCCCTTTTCCTGGTAATAAAAGAATACCACCGCCACCAGCACCACCCAAGATGTCATCTTCATCAGCAGCCCCACATCATTTCCATCCAAAGTAACATCACTTCTGCGTATTGCTGAGTCGATTAACTCCCTCATCTCTTGCTTTACATCAGCAGGAACAAGTTTGCACAAAGTACAACTTTCCTTTTTGATGTTTGCAAAGTGGTACTTCATCCGAGTAATACCACCAATGTAAATACCAAAGCAGAAGTTGCATTGCACAGCAGCCTTCTTGGTCATATCTGGAATATTGCAATACTTCCATGCTGGGTCATCTGATGGAGGTGCATGAGCTGGTGGCACTACTGGTGTAGCGTTTGACCCAGCCAAGCCTACAAAAATCAAATAGACATATACACAAATTAAATGTGAAATGACTTGGACTTACTCAGATACAATTAATGGTGACTAATATATATATATATATATGAAACTACTAGTGTTGCCTGCTACTGCCCCGACGCACGCCCGTGACCTACTGCCCTGCTGCCATCTCCGACCGTCCGCCACGGAGATTAGCATTCAGGAACAAGTTTTTTTGTTCATCTTGAGGGTTGCATTCAGGAACAAGTACACACACAGCCGGAAATTAACCAACAGGGCACAGGCTATTAGCAACTAGCTAGGCCCAGCACGTTGCTAGATAGTTGGCTTCGCTACTATTTCAACATCCATCATCTAAAGAAAAATTGACCGACGGATCTATAATGTATTGGAGAACTATGTTCAAAATCTTAGCTACAAGCCTACAAGCAACAAGCTACGACCTGAACTAGAAGTCTACAATCCCAAGAGCATGCCATGGTGTTTATACTGAATCAACAAACGGATAAAGGATGGATTGGATTGGATGGACCCGTACCTCCTGGAGATGTGTTGGAACCGGGAGTTGGAACCAAGTGAGACTGGGACGGGGATGTCATTGTGGTCAAGGAGGGCTTGCTGCCTTGCCTCCCGTCCCTATGTCCGGCTTCCGGCGATGCAGCAACCGGTCCACTGACCTAAACTGGGAAGAGTTGAGCCGCTGCCGTAACCTTTTCGGTGGGGAGGGAGAGAAGGGAATGAGATACGATGCTAGGTTTCCTGGAGGTCATGCTCTTTCTATCGTGGATATTTGGGCCAAAGCTCGAGTTGGGCCTCTGTTTTAGATTTTCGGCCCATCCTAGCGAAACCGCCGTGACCGCTAAGGCAAATCGCTCTATTTCGCGCAGCGATCGCGGGGTAGCGGCAATTCGCTTTTTTTAAGGGATTGCGTCGCGGGAAGGCTTCCAGCCAGCGATTGCGCCGCAATAGCGCTAATTTCGCCCGCGATTTTTTTTGTTGATATTAAGCGTGCAGTTTGAGTCTCAACTTTTGCCTCTTTTATTTGATTGGCGACAAATTCTTTCTTCTGATAATAAATTAAAATAAAACACCAAGGCATTGAGACATAGAAAGATGCTGAACTGCAAATAAGTCATTGATGAAAACTTAAGGCAGTGAATCTTACTGTTTCCTTGTCACTTCTACCATAGTCCATTTCAAGCCAGGTGTATTTCTTTGAGTGACACCTGAAGTTCTTGCGATTTAACCATTGATTATTAGTTTTCTGCCAAAACTTGTATTGAAATTCACGAATCGCTTCGTGCCGTGGCATGGGGCCGAGCAGCTTGGTCTGACCCGGGGATCCTACTCTGCCATATCTCCAGTAAACCCGGAAGCTTCCACCATCGTTAGATTCTACAAATAACATGCACCATATAGTACTGAATTACATGACATCGAAAAGCAGTGTCCACGAAAGTATGACATTCTTGTGGATCAAATTCCTATAAACTCAACTGTGTCCAACATATGTAAAAAAGTATATGAACTCGTATAAACTCAAATTGTTTGCATGCTTTTGCAGGCAGAGGAGGACAAACCTAAGGCTTGGATGACGAAGAACTTATTGTTGTTGGCTCCGACGTTGGTCTGGTTCAAGGTCGCGTCGTAGATCTCATCACCCTGCGTGCAACAGAAACAACGTATGCTCATGGGTTGGAAAGTAGAAACCCTAATTACGTGCTTCTGCTCTGAACTCAACTAACATGCGCGCGTACCACTTGCAGAACGTGCCATGACTTCTTCATGTCGTCGGGGATGTGCGGGTCCAGCACCGCCGCGCTCTTCTTGGTGGCCGTCAGCATCTTCTTTGCCACCGCCTCCCGCCTCGGCCTTCTTCCCATCGCCGTCGCCGCCTTTTGCTGCGACGGCCGCGGAATTAGGGGGTGTCGGGAGCTGCGTGCCGCCTATGGCAGCAGGAGCGGCGTCCTTCTTCTTCTTGTTCGCTCTCGCCGCGAGCCCCCGCGCCGGCATGAAGAAGCTAGCATGTAGAGTAGTAGGAGGAGTAGCACAGGGCGTCCTCGCGTGCGGGGTGAACTGCGACGTGCCGGCGCCGGCGTGCAGAGTCAGGCGGCACCCGAGCTTTGCGCGCAGGAGGGCATGGAGACGGGCAGCCATGCTTGAGGCTTGACTCGCGCAAGTGTGGATGCAGGGGCTGACAGGCCAGATCATCTGTGGATGGATGCAGTTGATATTGAGGCATGCACGCACCGACGCACGCACCGGCATCAGGATGCCATTGCCAGATCGGAGTGTGGGTTTAGGGTTTTAAACACGGGATGTATGAGGAAAGAGAAGTACTACCAATTTTTTGACGAGAAGAAGAACTAACAATTAATTCCTTGGTTTGCTGCTCAAAATCTAGCAAGTTAGGATCGAGATAATGATGGAGGAAAAGGGGATCGGTTTGAATGTAGATTCTTCTGGTTGCACGCCAAATTTTAGGGCGAAGGCTTCTTCCATACGAGTATGCTCATGTATTGTGTGAAATTAAAAATACTGAAGCGCGTTAGAAGTATGATCCAATTATCTGGTTTAACACCGGGGTATTCATGATTTATATTTATGTGGTGAAGACAAAGTCATGCCATGCTTATATGATCAAGTGAATAGGGATAAACATTCTTAATGATCGTATATTTTGAATAAGTAACAATTATGTTCTTATATTTTTAAATATTATCATGTTGATATCAATTACTTGAACATTCTCAATACTTATACCGTGATTAAGATTCGTGTTGGGTAGCATTCAACATCAAAAAATTATTTTTATCATTTACCTACTCGAGGACGAGCATGTATTAAGTTTTGGGATGCTTGATACGTTTTCAATGTATCTATAATTTTTTATTGGTTTATGTTACTATATTATCAATCTTGGACATTTTATATAGAATTATATGCTATTTTATATCATTTTCTAAGACTAACCTATTAGCCTATTACCCAGTGTCAGTTCCTGTTTTTTTCGTGTTTTTGACCTTTTCAGATAAACAATACCAAACAACATCCAAACACGATGAAACTTTACGGGGATTATTTTTGGACATAAAGAGAGCCTGGATGTTTCGGGAGGTTGCCAGACGAGCCACGAGGGAGCGACGAGCCCGCAGGGCGCGCCAAGGGGGCAGGGCGTGCCACGCAGGCTCGTGACTTCCTCGGTCACCCTCCCGAACTTATTCTACTTCTATATATATTCACATAACCCCAAAACCAATAGGAAGACATCCGGAATACTTTTTTTTGCCACCGCAAGCCTCTGTTCCGCCGCGATCCCACCTGTAGCCTTTTTCTGGTAATCTGTCGGAGGGGGAATCAATCACGGAGTCCGTCTACGTCAACCTTGCTACCTCCATATGATGTGTGAGTTGTCACCACTGATCTACAAGTCCATACTTAAGTAGCTAGATGGCTTCTTCTCTCTTTGATCTTCAATACAATGTTCTCCTCGACCTCCTTGGAATTCTGTGTGATGTAATCTTCTTTTGTAGTGTGTTTATTGAGAGCCGACGAATTGTGGGTTTATGATCAGATTATTCATTGCAAGTAATTGAGTCTTTTTTAAACTTTATTATGGATGATTGTTATAGCTTCGTATTTCTCTCCGATCTATCCATTTGGTTTGGTCAACTAGATTAATTTATTTCAGTGGGAGTCGTGCGTTGTAGTGGATTCGATCTTGCGATGCTCTATATCTCTGTGTGACATAAGGGGACAAGATACATATTTGTATTGTTGCTATTAAGGATAAAACAATGGAGTTTATTCATATTGATTAGGTTTACTTTGTCTACATCATGTCATTGTTCTCCAAGCATTACTTTGTTTGTTATGAACTCAATACCTAGAGAGGCAAGCAGAAACGCTCTCGAAGTGAAGTAATAGTAGTAGATGCATAATCGTTTCGGTCTAATTGTTTATTGACATGATGCCTATATACATGATCAATTATGTGAATATCATCATAACTATGTGCTTCTGTGTCAATTGTCCAATAGTAGTTTGTCTACCAATCGTATGTTATGTGTTCGAGAGAGAAGTCTCTAGTGAAAACTACGACCCTCGAGTCTACTTAATTATGTTGCTAAAGACCAAAGCACCTTGCTGCAATTTTATCACGTTGATTTTACTTTTCTTTTATTACAACTATCACTAGCAGAATTAATCCTTGCAAGTAACGAGTTTAAGGGATTGACAACCCTCTTGCCCGTGTTGGGTGCAAGTGTTTGCTTTTGTGTGTGTAGTTGCTTAAGACGGGAATTTGCGTGGTTCCCCTATTGGTTTGATAACCTTGGTTGTCACTTAGGGAAATACTTATCATCTATTATATTTCTTCACCCTTTTTCTTCGAGAAAAAAATCCAACGCAACTGAGAGGTGCAAGCAGCAGCAGATGCAACCGCAGACAGGCACAAGCAGGAGGAGGAGGAGGAGGAGGAGGAAGAAGCTCTGCATCAATGGCCATTTCATCGATCACTCCATCTTCTGAAGTTGCGACAAGAGTGAGTTTTGATGCTGGTACAACTTAGGTGTTACTTAATTTCTGCAGCAATATCTGAACCAATATATGGGTCCAGTTAGTTTCCGAAGTTAGTGCGTGAAGAACTTAGTTTCTGAACTTAATTTCTGCAACATCAGATCATCATGGGTGCTTTCTGAACTCACGTATCTATGATATCTATCTATCTATATCTATCATATCTATCTATCTATCAATCTATCTGAATGTTTGTGGTCATGGTTTTTGGATGTTTGTTCTCATAGCAGCGGAATCTTTGCGCTCATGTTATCTGAAACTTTGTGCTCCCTATGGTGTTGTAGGTGTCAATGCAAAGAACTATAGTTGTGTTGTAGGTGCCAATGCAAAGATAAAATGTCATAACTGTTGGAAATATGCCCTAGAGGCAATAATAAATTGGTTATTATCATATTTCCTTGTTCATGATAATCATTTATTATCCATGTTATAATTGTATTGACAGGAAACTCAGATACATGTGTGGATACGTAGACAACACCATGTCCCTAGTATGCCTCTAATAGACTAGATCGTTGATCAAAGATGGCTATAGTTTCCTAGTCATGGACATGAGATGTCATTTGATAACGGGATCACATCATTAGGAGAATGATGTGATGGACAAGACCCAAACTACAAACGTAGCATATGATCATGTCAGTTTATTGCTACTGTTTTCTGCATGTCAAGTATCTGTTCCTATGACCATGAGATCATGCAACTCACTGCCGCCGAAGGAGTACCTTGTGTGTATCAAATGTCGCAACGTAACTGGGTGACTATAAAGGTGCTCTACAGGTATCTGCGAGGGTGTCTGTTGGGTTGGCATGGATCAAGACTGGGATTTGTTACTCCGTGTGACGGAGAGGTATCTCAGGGCCCACTCAGTAATACAACATCACAATAAGCCTTGCAAGCAATGTGACTAAGTGTTATCCACGGGATCTTGTATTACGAAATGAGTAAAGAGACTTGCCGGTAACGAGGTTGAACTAGGTATGGAGATGCCGACGATCGAATCTCGGGCAAGTAACATACCGAAGAACAAAGGGAACATCATACGGGACTAACTGAATCCTTGACATAGAGGTTCGACCGATAAAGATCTTCATAGAATATGTAGGAACCAATATGGGCATCCAGGTCTCGCTATTGGTTATTGACCGTAGAGGTGTCTCGGTCATGTCTACATAGTTCTCGAACCCGCAAGGTCTGCACACTTAAGGTTCGGTGACGTTTCGGTAGTATAGAGTTATGTATGGTGGTGACCAAAGGTTGTTCAGAGTCCCGGATGAGATCCTGGACATCATGAGGAGCTCCGGTATGGTCTGGAGGTAAAGATTGATATATAGGAAGTCCTGTTTTGGTCACTGGAAAAGTTTCGGGCTCATTGGTAGTGTATCGGGAGTGTCGGGAAAGTGCCGGGGGACCATCGGGAGGGGTATTTCTACCCAAGAGGCTACATAGGCTGTGGGAAGAGGTATACCAGCCCTTAGTGGGCTGGCCTAAGTCCCACAAGAGGCCCATGCAGCTGGAGTGGAAGGAGAAGGAAAAAAAGCCAAGGTGGAAAGAGTTTCCAAGTGGGAAGGAGGAGTCCTAGTCCTACTAGGATTGGAGGAGGACTCCTCCTCTCCTACTTGCGCAAGGCCAAGGGCTGGCCCCTTGTGCGCCAAGCCTCCTTCCTTCCTCCTCCTATATATACTAGAGGTTTTGAGGGTTTTGCGACACAGAAAAACAACGTGCTAACCTCTTCTCTAGATCGTAGTTTCTCCTCTAGATTGGTTTTAGCGGTGCTTAGGCAAAGCCCTGCTGGAATAGCTCCACCACCATCGCTGCAATGCTATTGCACTAATGGAGAACTCATCTACCTATCCGCTGCCTCTTGCTGGATCAAGAAGGCGGAGATCGTCATCGAGCTGTACGTGTGCTAAACGTGGAGGTGTCGTCCGTTCGGCACTAGATCGGAAGGACCGTGATCAAGATCGCGAGACGATTCGTGATGGGATTGCTGGAAGGATCGTGATGGGATCGCGGGACGGATCGTGATTGGATCGTGATATGGATCATGATGAGATCGCGGGACGCTCGGCGATGTGGATCGCGAAGACGTTCGACTACATCAACCGCGTTTCTTAACGCTTCCTGCTTAGCGATCTACAAGGGTATGTAGATCCACTCTCCCTCTCGTAGATGCTCATCACCATGGATAGATCTTGCCAGCAGTGGCATCAAGAGCTAGGTCTATGTGTAGATGAGATCTCGAGTAGAACACAAAGAGTTTGTGGGCGTTGATGCTTAGATTGCTTCCTCCCTTGGTCGTGTTTTGGTTCAGCGGTATTGTGGGATGAAGCGTCCCGGACCAACCTTACTCGTACGCTTACGAGAGACCGGTTCCATCGACTGACGTGTAACTTCGTTGCACAAAGATGGCTGTTGGGTGTCTGTTTCTCCTACTTTTTGGATCGGATTCGACAAAGGCGGTCCTTGAGAAGGTTGAAAAGCAACTTATGTATCACCGTTGTGGTTTTGTGTAGGTGAGAATTGTTCTTACTAGATACCCGTAGCAGCCACGTAAAACTTGAAACAACAATTAGAGGACGTCTAACTTGTTTTTGCAGGGTATGTTGTGATGTGATATGGCCAATTACATGATGAGATATATGTGATGTATGAGATGTTCATGTGTTGTATAGAATATCACGACTTGCATGTCGATGAGTATGGGAACCGAAAGGAGCCATAGGGTTGTCTTTAATTATTGTATGACTTGCGTGTCAATCATTAAGCGCTATGTAATGCTTTACTTTATCGCTAAGCGGTAGCAATAGTAGAGAAGCATGGTGGGCGCGACAACCCCATGGCAACATGTTGATGGAGATCAAGATGATGGAGATCATGGTGTCATGCCGGTGACGATGGAGATCATGTCGGTGCTTTCAAGATGGAGATCAAAAGCACAAGTTCATGGCCATATCATGTCACTTGTGATTTGCATGTGATGTTAATCCTTTTATGCACCTTGTTTTGCATAGGATGATGGTAGCATTATAAGGTGATCCCTCACTTAAATTTCAAGATTAATTGTGTTCTCCTCGAGTGTGCACCGTTGCGAAAGTTCGTCGTGTCGAGACACCACGTGATGATCGGGTGTGATAGACTCTACATTCACATACAACGAGTGCAAGCTAGTGTTGCATGTGCAGAACACTCTGGTCAAACTTGACGAGCCTAGCATGTATATACATGGCCTCGGAACACAAGAGACCGAAAGGTGAAACATGAGTCATATAGTAGATATGATCAACATGATGATGTTCACCATTGAAACCACCTCAACTCACGTGATGATCGGACTTGAGTTGGTGAATTTGGATCATGTATCACTCGAATGACCAGAGGGATGTCAATTTGAGTGGGAGTTCTTAAGTAATATGATTAATTGAACTCATTATCATGAACATAGTCAGTAGTGTATTTGCAAGTTATGTTGTAGATTACTAGCTCACGCTGTAGCTCCCTTGAATTTTTATATGTTCCTAGAGAAATAGAGTTGAAAGATGACGGTGGCAATATTGTGGACTGGGTCCGTGATTTGAGGATTGTCCTCCTTCTTGCACAGAAGGCTTATGTCCTTAATGCACCGCTCGATGCGCCACCCCCCTAGCGTTGTCTTTAGATGTTGTGAACATCTGACAGGCACGTTCCGATGACTACTTGATAGTTTAGTGCGTCATGCTTTACGGCTTAGAATTGAGGCTCCAAAAACGTTTTGAACGTCATGGAACATATGAGATGTTCTAAGAGCTGAAATTGGGATCTCAGGCTCATGCCCGTGTTGTGAGATATGAGATCTCCAACAAGATTCTTTGCCTGCAAGATGAAGGAGAATAGCTCAATCGTTGAGCATGTGCTCAGATTGTTTGGGTGCTACAATCGCTTAAATCGAGTGGGAGTTGATCTTCCAGATAAGAAAGTGATTGATATAGTTTTCCATGTCACTGTCACTAAGCTACTAGACCTTCATGATGAACTATTAAATGCCAGGGATGGAAATAATGATCCCTGAGTTGTTCGTGATATTTGACGCCACGAAGGTAGAAATCAAGAAGGAGTGTCAAGTGTTGATGGTTAGTAAAACCACTAGTTTCGATAAGGGCAAGGAGGGAAACTTCATGGATGGCAAGTCAGTTGCTGCTCTAGTGAAGCAACCCAATGTTCAACCCAAACCTGAGACTAAGTGCTTCTATTATGAGGAGAGCGGTCGTTGAAGCGGAACAACCCTAGATACTTGGTAGATAAGAAAGCTGGCAACGTCGATAGAAGTATATTTTGATATATGTGTTATTGATGTGTACCTTGCTAGTGCTCTTAGTAGCACCTGGGTATAGGATACCGGTTCGGTTGCTAAATGTTAGTAACTCGAAATAAAAGCTACGGAATAAATAGAGACTAGCTAAGTGTGAGGTGACGATGTGTGTTGGAAATATTTCCAAGGTTGATGTGATCAACATCGCACGCTCTCTCTCTGCCTTCAGGATTAGTGACAAACCTGAATAAATGTTATTTGGTGTTTGTGTTAAGCATGAACATGATTACATCATGTTTATTGCAATACGGTTATTCATTTAAGTGAGAGAATAATGGTTATTCTGTTGACATGAGTAATACCTTCAATGGTCATGCACCCAATGAGAATGGTTTGTTGAATCTTGATCGTAGTAATACACATGTTCATAATATGATGCCAAAAGATGCAAAGTTAATAATGATTACCACATACCTATGGCACTGCCGCTAAATGTAATATTGGTATAAATAGCATGAAGAAACTCCATGCTGATGGATCTTTGGACTCATTCGGTTTCAAATCGATTGAGACATGCGGACCATGCCTCTTGGGCAAGATGACTAAAGACCCCGTTTTTCAGTATGATGGAGCGGGCAAGTGACTTATTGGAACTGATACATGTTGATGTATACGATCTAATGAGTGTTGTAGCTTGCGGTGGATATCGTTATTTTCTTGCCTTCACTGATGATTTGAGTAGACATAGTGTATATTTACTTAATGAAACACAAGTCCGAATTGTTTGAAAAGTTCAAGCAGAATCAGAGTGAAGTTTGAGATCATCGCGACGAAAATATAAAATGTCTACGGTATGATCGTGGAGACGAATATTCGAGTTACGAGTTTGGTATACAACTTAAGACAATGTGAAAGTTGTTTCACAACTCACGCCACCTGGAACACCATAGTGTGATGGTGTGTCCGAACGTCGTAGTCGTGCTCTATTGGATATGGTGCGAACTATGATGTCTATTATTGATTTACCACTATCATTTTGAGGTTATGCATTAGATACAACTACATCACTTTAAATAGGACACAATCTAAATCCATTGAGATGACACTATATGAATTATGGTTTGATAGAAACCTAAGCTGCCATTTCTTAATGTTTGGGGTTGCGATGCTTATGTGAAAAAAGGTTTTCACCTAATGAGCTTGAACCCAAAGCGGACAAATGCATCTTCATGGAATACCCTAAGAACATTTGGGTATACCTTCTATCTCAGATCCGAGCACAGTGTTTTTGCCAAAATGGGTCCTTTCTCGAGAAAGAGTTTCTCTTGAAAGAATTGAGTGGGAGGAAGATAGAACTTGATGAGGTTGTTGAACCTTTGTTTCAACCAGAGAGTAGCATAGTGCAGAAAGATGTTTCTGTGGAACCTATGTCAGTAAAGAAGAGAAGTAAATGATGATGATCATGAAGCTTCGGATCAAGTTACTATCGAACCTCGTAGGCCGACAAGGCACGTACTGCTCCTGAGTGGTATGACAACCCTGTCTTGGAGGTCATGGGTTGTTGGACAACGATGAACCTACGAGCTATGGAGAAGTGATGATGGGCCCGGATTCCGACAAATGGTTAGAGGCCATGAAATCCGAGAAGGAGCCACATATGAAAACCAAGTATAGGCTTTG
>JAAAWK010000584.1:0-68813 GCA_022496015.1 Hordeum marinum
TTTAATGATTTATTTTGAGCTAAATGACCCTGGGTTTGAAAAGCATTACAAATGAACTCTGATAGGTTGTAACTTGGCATTACATCATAATTTCACCCACATAGCAACTTCTAAAGAGTTGAGAGGGTTACGCAAAAACTGGATGCACTTCGTGTACAAATTGGACAATCTCATAAGAAGTATGAGGGTTTCGACGAAAACTCATCTATTACAAAGGGATTTCATTTTTAACTTATTTTAACTCCATACTTTTTGTGTGTTCAATATGCACCATTCAAAGGCACATCACCAATTTTCAACCCTTTCTGACTTCATTTGATATTTTTCATCCATTTAATGATTTATTTTGAGCTAAATGACCCTGGGTTTGAAAAGCATTACAAATGAACTCTGAAAAGGTTGTAACTTGGCATTACATCATAATTTCACCACATAGCAACTTCTAAAGAGTTGAGAGGGTTACGGAAAACTGGATGCACTTCGTGTACAAATTGGACAATCTCATAAGAAGTATGAGGGTTTCGGACGAAAACTCATCTATTACAAATGGATTTCATTTTTAATAACTTATTTTAACTCCATACTTTTTGTGTGTTCAATATGCACCATTCAAAGGCACATCACCAATTTTCAACCCTTTCTGACTTCATTTGATATTTTTCATCCATTTAATGATTTATTTTGAGCTAAATGACCCTGGGTTTGAAAAGCATTACAAATGAACTCTGAATAGGTTGTAACTTGGCATTACATCATAATTTCACCCACATAGCAACTTCTAAAGAGTTGAGAGCTTTACGGCAAAAACTGGATGCACTTCGTGTACAAATTGGACAATCTCATAAGAAGTATGAGGGTTCACGAAAACTCATCTATTACAAAGGATTTCATTTTTAATAACTTATTTTAACTCCATACTTTTTGTGTGTTCAATATGCACCATTCAAAGGCACATCACCAATTTTCAACCCTTTCTGACTTCATTTGATATTTTTCATCCATTTAATGATTTATTTTGAGCTAAATGACCCTGGGTTTGAAAAGCATTACAAATGAACTCTGAAAGGTTGTAACTTGGCATTACATCATAATTTCACCCACATAGCAACTTCTAAAGAGTTGATAGGGTTACGGCAAAAACTGGATGCACTTCGTGTACAAATTGGACAATCTCATAAGAAGTATGAGGTTTCGGACGAAAACTCATCTATTACAAAGGGATTTCATTTTTAATAACTTATTTTAACTTCATACTTTTTGTGTGTTCAATATGCACCATTCAAAGGCACATCACCAATTTTCAACCCTTTCTGACTTCATTTGATATTTTTCATCCATTTAATGATTTATTTTGAGCTAAATGACCCTTGCTTTGAAAAGCATTACAAATGAACTCTGAATAGGTTGTAACTTGGTACATCATAATTTCACCCACATAGCAACTTCTAAAGAGTTGATAGGGTTACGGCAAAAACTGGATGCACTTCGTGTACAAATTGGACAATCTCATAAGAAGTATGAGGGTTTCGGACGAAAACTCATCTATTACAAAGGGATTTCATTTTTAATAACTTATTTTAACTTCATACTTTTTGTGTTTTCAATATGCACCATTCAAAGGCACATCACCAATTTTCAACCCTTTCTGACTTCATTTGATATTTTTCATCCATTTAATGATTTATTTTGAGCTAAATGACCCTGGGTTTGAAAAGCATTACAAATGAACTCTGAAAGGTTGTAACTTGGCATAATCATTTTCACCCACATAGCAACTTAAAGAGTTGATAGGGTTACGGCAAAAATGGATGCACTTCGTGTACAAATTGGACAATCTCATAAGAAGTATGAGGGTTTCGGACGAAAACTCATCTATTACAAAGGGATTTCATTTTTAATAACTTATTTTAACTTCATTCTTTTTGGTGTTCAATATGCACCATTCAAAGGCACATCACCAATTTTCAACCCTTTCTGACTTCATTTGATATTTTTCATCCATTTAATGATTTATTTTGAGCTAAATGACCCTGGGTTTGAAAAGCATTACAAATGAACTCTGAAAAGGTTGTAACTTGGCATTACATCATAATTTCACCACATAGCAACTTCTAAAGAGTTAGAGGGTTACGGCAAAAAACTGGATGCACTTCGTGTACAAATTGGACAATCTCATAAGAAGTATGAGGGTTTCGGACGAAAACTCATCTATTACAAAGGGATTTCATTTTTAATAACTTATTTTAACTCATACTTTTTGGTGTTCAATATGCACCATTCAAAGGCACATCACCAATTTTCAACCCTTTCTGACTTCATTTGATATTTTTCATCCATTTAATGATTTATTTTGAGCTAAATGACCCTGGGTTTGAAAAGCATTACAAATGAACTCTGAATAGGTTGTAACTTGGCATTACATCATAATTTCACCCACATAGCAACTTCTAAAGAGTTGAATAGGGTTACGAAAAACTGGATGCACTTCGTGTACAAATTGGACAATCTCATAAGAAGTATGAGGGTTTCGGACGAAAACTCATCTATTACAAAGGGATTTCATTTTTAATAACTTATTTTAACTTCATACTTTTTGTGTTCAATATGCACCATTCAAAGGCACACACCAATTTTCAACCCTTTCTGACTTCATTTGATATTTTTCATCCATTTAATGATTTATTTTGAGCTAAATGACCCTGGGTTTGAAAAGCATTACAAATGAACTCTGAAGGTTGTAACTTGGCATTACATCATAATTTCACCCACATAGCAACTTCTAAAGAGTTGAGAGGGTTACGGCAAAAACTGGATGCACTTCGTGTACAAATTGGACAATCTCATAAGAAGTATGAGGGTTTCACGAAAACTCATCTATTACAAATGGATTTCATTTTTACTTATTTTAACTCCATACTTTTTGTGTGTTCAATATGCACCATTCAAAGGCACATCACCAATTTTCAACCCTTTCTGACTTTTTGATATTTTTCATCCATTTAATGATTTATTTTGAGCTAAATGACCCTGGGTTTGAAAAGCATTACAACTGAACTAAAGGTTGTAACTTGGCATTACATCATAATTTCACCCCATAGCAACTTCTAAAGAGTTGAGAGGGTTACGGCAAAAACTGGATGCACTTCGTGTACAAATTGGACAATCTCATAAGAAGTATGAGGGTTTCGGAAAACTCATCTATTACAAAGGATTTCATTTTTAATACTTATTTTAACTCCATACTTTTTGTGTGTTCAATATGCACCATTCAAAGGCACATCACCAATTTTCAACCCTTTCTGACTTCATTTGATATTTTTCATCCATTTAATGATTTATTTTGAGCTAAATGACCCTGGGTTTGAAAAGCATTACAAATGAACTCTGAAAGGTTGTAACTTGGCATTACATCATAATTTCACCCACATAGCAACTTCTAAAGAGTTGAGAGGGTTACGGCAAAAACTGGATGCACTTCGTGTACAAATTGGACAATCTCATAAGAAGTATGAGGGTTTCGGACGAAAACTCATCTATTACAAAGGATTTCATTTTTAATAACTTATTTTAACTTCATACTTTTTGGTGTTCAATATGCACCATTCAAAGGCACATCACCAATTTTCAACCCTTTCTGACTTCATTTGATATTTTTCATCCATTTAATGATTTATTTTGAGCTAAATGACCCTGGGTTTGAAAAGCATTACAAATGAACTCTGAAAGGTTGTAACTTGGCATTACATAATTTCACCCACATAGCAACTTCTAAAGAGTTGATAGGGTTGGCACAAAACTGGATGCACTTCGTGTACAAATTGGACAATCTCATAAGAAGTATGAGGGTTTCGGACGAAAACTCATCTATTACAAAGGGATTTCATTTTTAATAACTTATTTTAACTCATACTTTTTTGTGTTCAATATGCACCATTCAAAGGCACATCACCAATTTTCAACCCTTTCTGACTTCATTTGATATTTTTCATCCATTTAATGATTTATTTTGAGCTAAATGACCCTGGGTTTGAAAAGCATTACAAATGAACTCTGAAGGTTGTAACTTGGCATTACATCATAATTTCACCCACATAGCAACTTCTAAAGATTGAGAGGGTTACGCAAAAACTGGATGCACTTCGTGTACAAATTGGACAATCTCATAAGAAGTATGAGGGTTTCGGACGAAAACTTCTATTACAAAGGATTTCATTTTTAACTTATTTTAACTCATACTTTTTGTGTGTTCAATATGCACCATCAAAGGCACATCACCAATTTTCAACCCTTTCTGACTTTTTGATATTTTTCATCCATTTAATGATTTATTTTGAGCTAAATGACCCTGGGTTTGAAAAGCATTACAAATGAACTCTGAAAGGTTGTACTTGGCATTACATCATAATTTCCCCACATAGCAACTTCTAAAGAGTGAGAGGGTTACGGCAAAAACTGGATGCACTTCGTGTACAAATTGGACAATCTCATAAGAAGTATGAGGGTTTCGGACGAAAACTCATCTATTACAAATGGATTTCATTTTTAATAACTTATTTAACTCAATACTTTTTGTGTGTTCAATATGCACCATTCAAAGGCACATCACCAATTTTCAACCCTTTCTGACTTCATTTGATATTTTTCATCCATTTAATGATTTATTTTGAGCTAAATGACCCTGGCTTTGAAAAGCATTACAAATGAACTCTGAATAGGTTGTAACTTGGCATTACATCATAATTTCACCCACATAGCAACTTCTAAAGAGTTGATAGGGTTACGGCAAAAACTGGATGCACTTCGTGTACAAATTGGACAATCTCATAAGAAGTATGAGGGATTCGGACGAAAACTCATCTATTACAAAGGGATTTCATTTTTAATAACTTATTTTAACTTCATACTTTTTGTGTGTTCAATATGCACCATTCAAAGGCACATCACCAATTTTCAACCCTTTCTGACTTCATTTGATATTTTTCATCCATTTAATGATTTATTTGAGCTAAATGACCCTGGGTTTGAAAGCATTACAAATGAACTCTGAATAGGTTGTAACTTGGCATTACATCATAATTTTCACCCACATAGCAACTTCTAAAGAGTTGATAGGGTTACGGCAAAAACTGGATGCACTTCGTGTACAAATTGGACAATCTCATAAGAAGTATGAGGGTTTCGGACGAAAACTCATCTATTACAAAGGGATTTCATTTTTAATAACTTATTTTAACTTCATACTTTTTGTGTGTTCAATATGCACCATTCAAAGGCACATCACCAATTTTCAACCCTTTTGACTTCATTTGATATTTTTCATCCATTTAATGATTTATTTTGAGCTAAATGACCCTGGGTTTGAAAAGCATTACAAATGAACTCTGAAAAGGTTGTAACTTGGCTAGGTACATCATAATTTCACCCACATAGCAACTTCTAAAGAGTTGATAGGGTTACGGCAAAAACTGGATGCACTTCGTGTACAAATTGGACAATCTCATAAGAAGTATGATGGTTTCGGACGAAAACTCATCTATTACAAAGGGATTTCATTTTAATAACTTATTTAACTCCATAATTTTTGTGTGTTCAATATGCACCATTCAAAGGCACATCACCAATTTTCAACCCTTTCTGACTTCATTTGATATTTTTCATCCATTTAATGATTTATTTTGAGCTAAATGACCCTGGTTTGAAAAGCATTACAAATGAACTCTGAAAAGGTTGTAACTTGGCATTACATCATAATTTCACCCACATAGCAACTTATAAAGAGTTGATAGGGTTACGACAAAAACTGGATGCACTTCGTGTACAAATTGGACAATCTCATAAGAAGTATGATGGTTTCGGACGAAAACTCATCTATTACAAAGGGATTTCATTTTTAATAACTTATTTTAACTTCATTCTTTTTGAGTGTTGAATATGCACCATTCAAAGGCACATCACCAATTTTCAACCCTTTCTGACTTCATTTGATATTTTTCATCCATTTAATGATTTATTTTGAGCTAAATGACCCTGGGTTTGAAAAGCATTACAAATGAACTCTGAATAGGTTGTAACTTGGCATTACATCATAATTTCACCGACATAGCAACTTCTAAAGAGTTAATAGGGTTACGACAAAAACTGGATGCACTTGGTGTACAAATTGGACAATCTCATAAGAAGTATGAGGGTTTCGGACGAAAACTCATCTATTACAAAGGGATTTCATTTTTAATAACTTATTTTAACTTCATACTTTTTGAGTGTTGAATATGCACCATTCAAAGGCACATCACCAATTTTCAACCCTTGCTGACTTCATTTGATATTTTTCATCCATTTAATGATTATTTTGAGCTAAATGACCCTGGGTTTGAAAAGCATTAAAAATGAACTCTGGAATAGGTTGTAACTTGGCATTACATCATAATTTCACCCACATAGGCAACTTCTAAAGAGTTGAGAGGGTTACAGCAAAAACTGGATGCACTTCGTGTACAAATTGGACAATCTCATAAGAAGTATGAGGGTTCAGACGAAAACTTATCTATTACAAATGGATTTCATTTTTCCTCACTTATTTTTAACTCCATACTTTTTGTGTGTTAAATATGCACCATCCAAAGGCACATCACCAATTTTCAACCCTTTGTGTCTTTGTTTGATATTTTTCATCCATTTAATGATTATTTTGAGCTAAATGACCCTGGGTTTGAAAAGCATTACTACTGAACTCAGAAAAGGTTGTCACTTGGCATTACATCATAATTTCACCCACATAGCAACTTCTAAAGAGTTGAGAGGGTTACGGCAAAAACTGGATGCACTTCGTGTACAAATTGGACAATCTCATAAGAAGTATGAGGGTTTCGGACGAAAACTCATCTATTACAAATGGATTTCATTTTAATACCATAATTTAACTCCATACTTTTTGTGTGTTCAATATGCACCATTCAAAGGCACATCACCAATTTTCAACCCTTTTGACTTCATTTGATATTTTTCATCCATTTAATTGATTTATTTTGAGCTAAATGACCCTGGTTTGAAAATGATTACAATGAACTCTGAATAGGTTGTAACTTGGCATTACATCATAATTTCACCCACATAGTAACTTCTAAAGAGTTGAGAGGGGTTACGGGAAAAACTGGATGCACTTCGAGTACAAATTGGACAATCTCATAAGAAGTATGAGGGATTCGGACGAAAACTCATCTATTACAAAGGGATTTCATTTTTAATAACTTATTTAAACTTCATACTTTTTGAGTGTTGAATATGCACCATTCAAAGGCACATCACCAATTTTCAACCCTTTCTGACTTCATTTGATATTTTTCATCCATTTAATGATTTATTTTGAGCTAAATGACCCTGGGTTTGAAAAGCATTACAAATGAACTCTGAATAGGTTGTAACTTGGCATTACATCATAATTTCACCGACATAGCAACTTCTAAAGAGTTAATAGGGTGACGACAAAAACTGGATGCACTTGGTGTACAAATTGGACAATCTCATAAGAAGTATGAGGGTTTCGGACGAAAACTCATCTATTACAAAGGGATTTTATTTTTAATAACTTATTTTAACTTCATACTTTTTTGTGTTCAATATGCACCATTCAAAGGCACATCACCAATTTTCAACCCTTGCTGACTTCATTTGATATTTTTCATCCATTTAATGATTTATTTTGAGCTAAATGACCCTGGGTTTGAAAAGCATTAAAAATGAACTCTGGATAGGTTGTAACTTGGCCATTACATCATAATTTCACCCACATAGGAACTTCTAAAGATTTGAGAGGGTTACAGCAAAAACTGGATGCACTTCGTGTACAAATTGGACAATCTCATAAGAAGTATGAGGGTTTCAGACGAAAACTTATCTATTACAAATGGATTTCATTTTTAACTCACTTATTTTAACTCCATACTTTTTGTGTGTTCAATATGCACCATCAAAGGCACATCACCAATTTTCAACCCTTTGTGTCTTTGTTTGATATTTTTCATCCATTTAATGATTTATTTTGAGCTAAATGACCCTGGGTTTGAAAAGCATTACTACTGAACTCAGAAAAGGTTGTCACTTGGCATTACATCATAATTTCACCCACATAGCAACTTCTAAAGAGTTGAGAGGGTTACGGCAAAAACTGGATGCACTTCGTGTACAAATTGGACAATCTCATAAGAAGTATGAGGGTTTCGGACGAAAACTCATCTATTACAAATGGATTTCATTTTTAATACCATAATTTAACTCCATACTTTTTGTGTGTTCAATATGCACCATTCAAAGGCACATCACCAATTTTCAACCCTTTCTGACTTCATTTGATATTTTTCATCCATTTAATGATTTATTTTGAGCTAAATGACCCTGGGTTTGAAAATGATTACAAATGAACTCTGAATAGGTTGTAACTTGGCATTACATCATAATTTCACCCACATAGTAACTTCTAAAGAGTTGAGAGGGTTACGGGAAAAACTGGATGCACTTCGAGTACAAATTGGACAATCTCATAAGAAGTATGAGGGATTCGGACGAAAACTCATCTATTACAAAGGGATTTCATTTTTAATAACTTATTTTAACTTCATACTTTTTGAGTGTTGAATATGCACCATTCAAAGGCACATCACCAATTTTCAACCCTTTCTGACTTCATTTGATATTTTTCATCCATTTAATGATTTATTTTGAGCTAAATGACCCTGGGTTTGAAAAGCATTACAAATGAACTCTGAATAGGTTGTAACTTGGCATTACATCATAATTTCACCGACATAGCAACTTCTAAAGAGTTAATAGGGTGACGACAAAAACTGGATGCACTTGGTGTACAAATTGGACAATCTCATAAGAAGTATGAGGGTTTCGGACGAAAACTCATCTATTACAAAGGGATTTTATTTTTAATAACTTATTTTAACTTCATACTTTTTTTGTGTTCAATATGCACCATTCAAAGGCACATCACCAATTTTCAACCCTTGCTGACTTCATTTGATATTTTTCATCCATTTAATGATTTATTTTGAGCTAAATGACCCTGGGTTTGAAAAGCATTAAAAATGAACTCTGGATAGGTTGTAACTTGGCATTACATCATAATTTCACCCACATAGGAACTTCTAAAGAGTTGAGAGGGTTACAGCAAAAACTGGATGCACTTCGTGTACAAATTGGACAATCTCATAAGAAGTATGAGGGTTTCAGACGAAAACTTATCTATTACAAATGGATTTCATTTTTCCTCACTTATTTTAACTCCATACTTTTTGTGTGTTCAATATGCACCATCCAAAGGCACATCACCAATTTTCAACCCTTTGTGTCTTTGTTGATATTTTTCATCCATTTAATGATTTATTTTGAGCTAAATGACCCTGGGTTTGAAAAGCATTACTAATGAACTCAGAAAAGGTTGTCACTTGGCATTACATCATAATTTCACCCACATAGCAACTTCTAAAGAGTTGAGAGGGTTACGGCAAAAACTGGATGCACTTCGTGTACAAATTGGACAATCTCATAAGAAGTATGAGGGTTTCGGACGAAAACTCATCTATTACAAATGGATTTCATTTTTAATAACATATTTAACTCCATACTTTTTGTGTGTTCAATATGCACCATTCAAAGGCACATCACCAATTTTCAACCCTTTCTGACTTCATTTGATATTTTTCATCCATTTAATGATTTATTTTGAGCTAAATGACCCTGGGTTTGAAAATGCATTACAAATGAACTCATGAATAGGTTGTAACTTGGCATTACATCATAATTTCACCCACATAGCTAACTTCTAAAGAGTTGAGAGGGTTACGGGCAAAAACTGGATGCACTTCGATGTACAAATTGGACAATCTCATAAGAAGTATGAGGGATTCGAACGAAAACTTATCTATTACAAATGGATTTCATTTTTAATAACTTAATTTAACTCCATACTTTTTGTGTGTTCAATATGCACCATTCAAAGGCACATCACCAATTTTAAACCCTTTCTGACTTCATTTGATATTTTTCATCCATTTAATGATTTATTTTGAGTTAAATGACCCTGGGTTTGAAAATGATTACAATGAACTCTGAATAGGTTGTAACTTGGCATTACATCATAATTTCACCCACATAGTAACTTCTAAAGAGTTGAGAGGGTTACGGGCAAAACTGGATGCACTTCGAGTACAAATTGGACAATCTCATAAGAAGTATGAGGGATTTCAACGAAAACTTATCTATTACAAATGGATTTCATTTTTAATAACTTATTTTAACTCCATACTTTTGTGTGTTCAATATGCACCATTCAAAGGCACATCACCAATTTTCAACCCTTTTTGACTACATTTGATATTTTTCATCGATTTAATGATTATTTTGAGTTAAATGACCCTGGGTTTGAAAAGTATTACAAATGAACTCTGAAAATGTTGTCACTTGGCATTACATCATAATTTCACCCACATAGCAACTTCTAAAGAGTTGATAGGGTTACGGCAAAAACTAGTTGCACTTCGTGTACAAATTGGACAATCTCATAAGAAGTATGAGGGTTTCGGACGAAAACTCATCTATTACAAATGGATTTCATTTTTAATAACTTATTTTAACTTTATACTTTTTGTGTGTTCAATATGCACCATTCAAAGGCACATCACCAATTTTCAACCCTTTCTGACTTCATTTGATATTTTTCATCCATTTAATGATTTATTTTGAGCTAAATGACCCTGGGTTTGAAAAGCATTACAAATGAACTCTGAATAGGGTGTAACTTGGTAGGTCATCATAATTTCAACCACATAGCAACTTATAAAGAGTTGATAGGGTTACGGCAAAAACTGGATGCACTTCGTGTACAAATTGGACAATCTCATAAGAAGTATGATGGTTTCGGACGAAAACTCATCTATTACAAAGGGATTTCATTTTTAATAACTTATTTTAACTTCATACTTTTTGTGTGTTCAATATGCACCATTCAAAGGCACATCACCAATTTTCAACCCTTTCTGAATTCATTTGATATTTTTCATCCATTTAATGATTTATTTTTAGCTAAATGACCCTGGGTTTGAAAAGCATTACAAATGAACTCTGAAAAGGTTGTAACTTGGTAGGTCATCATTATTTCACCCACATAGCAACTTATAAAGAGTTGATAGGGTTACGACAAAAAATGGATGCACTTCGTGTACAAATTGGACAATCTCATAAGAAGTATGATGGTTTCGGACGAAAACTCATCTATTACAAAGGGATTTCATTTTTAATAACTTATTTTAACTTCATACTTTTTGAGTGTTGAATATGCACCATTCAAAGGCACATCACCAATTTTCAACCCTTTCTGACTTCATTTGATATTTTTCATCCATTTAATGATTTATTTTGAGCTAAATGACCCTGGGTTTGAAAAGCATTACAAATGAACTCTGAATAGGTTGTAACTTGGCATTACATCATAATTTCACCGACATAGCAACTTCTAAAGAGTTAATAGGGTGACGACAAAACTGGATGCACTTCGTGTACAAATTGGACAATCTCATAAGAAGTATGAGGGTTTCGGACGAAAACTCATCTATTACAAAGGGATTTTATTTTTAATAACTTATTTTAACTTCATACTTTTTTTGTGTTCAATATGCACCATTCAAAGGCACATCACCAATTTTCAACCCTTGCTGACTTCATTTGATATTTTTCATCCATTTAATGATTTATTTTGAGCTAAATGACCCTGGGTTTGAAAAGCATTAAAATGAACTCTGGATAGGTTGTAACTTGGCATTACATCATAATTTCACCCACATAGGAACTTCTAAAGAGTTGAGAGGGTTACAGCAAAAACTGGATGCACTTCGTGTACAAATTGGACAATCTCATAAGAAGTATGAGGGTTTCAGACGAAAACTTATCTATTACAAATGGATTTCATTTTTCCTCACTTATTTTAACTCCATACTTTTTGTGTGTTCAATATGCACCATCCAAAGGCACATCACCAATTTTCAACCCTTTGTGTCTTTGTTTGATATTTTTCATCCATTTAATGATTTATTTTGAGCTAAATGACCCTGGGTTTGAAAAGCATTACTACTGAACTCAGAAAAGGTTGTCACTTGGCATTACATCATAATTTCACCCACATAGCAACTTCTAAAGAGTTGAGAGGGTTACGGCAAAAACTGGATGCACTTCGTGTACAAATTGGACAATCTCATAAGAAGTATGAGGGTTCGGACGAAAACTCATCTATTACAAATGGATTTCATTTTTAATAACATAATTTAACTCCATACTTTTTGTGTGTTCAATATGCACCATTCAAAGGCACATCACCAATTTTCAACCCTTTCTGACTTCATTTGATATTTTTCATCCATTTAATGATTTATTTTGAGCTAAATGACCCTGGGTTTGAAAATGATTACAAATGAACTCTGAATAGGTTGTAACTTGGCATTACATCATAATTTCACCCACATAGTAACTTCTAAAGAGTTGAGAGGGTTACGGGAAAAACTGGATGCACTTCGAGTACAAATTGGACAATCTCATAAGAAGTATGAGGGATTCGGACGAAAACTCATCTATTACAAAGGGATTTCATTTTTAATAACTTATTTTAACTTCATACTTTTTGAGTGTTGAATATGCACCATTCAAAGGCACATCACCAATTTTCAACCCTTTCTGACTTCATTTGATATTTTTCATCCATTTAATGATTTATTTTGAGCTAAATGACCCTGGGTTTGAAAAGCATTACAAATGAACTCTGAATAGGTTGTAACTTGGCATTACATCATAATTTCACCGACATAGCAACTTCTAAAGAGTTAATAGGGTGACGACAAAAACTGGATGCACTTGGTGTACAAATTGGACAATCTCATAAGAAGTATGAGGGTTTCGGACGAAAACTCAGCTATTACAAAGGGATTTATTTTTAATAACTTATTTTAACTTCATACTTTTTTTGTGTTCAATATGCACCATTCAAAGGCACATCACCAATTTTCAACCCTTGCTGACTTCATTTGATATTTTTCATCCATTTAATGATTTATTTTGAGCTAAATGACCCTGGGTTTGAAAAGCATTAAAAATGAACTCTGGATAGGTTGTAACTTGGCATTACATCATAATTTCACCCACATAGGAACTTCTAAAGAGTTGAGAGGGTTACAGCAAAAACTGGATGCACTTCGTGTACAAATTGGACAATCTCATAAGAAGTATGAGGGTTTCAGACGAAAACTTATCTATTACAAATGGATTTCATTTTTCCTCACTTATTTTAACTCCATACTTTTTGTGTGTTCAATATGCACCATCCAAAGGCACATCACCAATTTTCAACCCTTTGTGTCTTTGTTTGATATTTTTCATCCATTTAATGATTTATTTTGAGCTAAATGACCCTGGGTTTGAAAAGCATTACTAATGAACTCAGAAAAGGTTGTCACTTGGCATTACATCATAATTTCACCCACATAGCAACTTCTAAAGAGTTGAGAGGGTTACGGCAAAAACTGGATGCACTTCGTGTACAAATTGGACAATCTCATAAGAAGTATGAGGGTTTCGGACGAAAACTCATCTATTACAAATGGATTTCATTTTTAATAACATAATTTAACTCCATACTTTTTGTGTGTTCAATATGCACCATTCAAAGGCACATCACCAATTTTCAACCCTTTCTGACTTCATTTGATATTTTTCATCCATTTAATGATTTATTTTGAGCTAAATGACCCTGGGTTTGAAAATGATTACAAATGAACTCTGAATAGGTTGTAACTTGGCATTACATCATAATTTCACCCACATAGTAACTTCTAAAGAGTTGAGAGGGTTACGGGAAAAACTGGATGCACTTCGAGTACAAATTGGACAATCTCATAAGAAGTATGAGGGATTCAAACGAAAACTTATCTATTACAAATGGATTTCATTTTTAATAACTTATTTTAACTCCATACTTTTTGTGTGTTCAATATGCACCATTCAAAGGCACATCACCAATTTTAAACCCTTTTTGACTTCATTTGATATTTTTCATCGATTTAATGATTTATTTTGAGTTAAATGACCCTGGGTTTGAAAAGTATTACAAATGAACACTGAAAATGTTGTCACTTGGCATTACATCATAATTTCACCCACATAGCAACTTCTAAAGAGTTGATAGGGTTACGGCAAAAACTAGATGCACTTCGTGTACAAATTGGACAATCTCATAAGAAGTATGAGGGTTTCGGACGAAAACTCATCTATTACAAATGGATTTCATTTTTAATAACTTATTTTAACTTTATACTTTTTGTGTGTTCAATATGCACCATTCAAAGGCACATCACCTATTTTCAACCCTTTCTGACTTCATTTGATATTTTTCATCCATTTAATGATTTATTTTCAGCAAAATGACCCTGGGTTTGAAAAGCATTACAAATGAACTCTGAAAAGGTTGTCACTTGGCATTACATCATAATTTCACCCACATAGCAAGTTCTAAAGAGTTGATAGGGTTACGGCAAAAACTAGATGCACTTCGTGTACAAATTGGACAATCTCATAAGAAGTATGAGGGTTTCGGACGAAAACTCATCTATTACAAAGGGATTTCATTTTTAAAAACTTATTGTAACTTTATACTTTTTGTGTGTTCAATATGCACCATTCAAATGCACATCACCAATTTTCAACCCTTTCTGACTTCATTTGATATTTTTCATCCATTTAATGATTTATTTTGAGCTAAATGACCCTGGGTTTGAAAAGCTTTACAAATGAACTCTGAATAGGTTGTAACTTGGCATTACATAAAAATTTCACCCACATAGCAACTTCTAAAGGGTTGAGAGCGTTACGGCAAAAACTGGATGCACTTCGTGTACAAATTGGACAATCTCATAAGAACTATGAGGGTTTCGGACGAAAACTCATCTATTACAAATGGATTTCATTTTTAAAAACTTATTTTAACTTCATACTTTTTGTGTGTTCAATATGCACCATTCAAAGGCACATCACCAATTTTCAACCCTTTGTGACTTCGTTTCATATTTTTCATCCATTTAATGATTTCTTTTGAGATAAATGACCCTAGGTTTGAAAAGCATTACAAATGAACTCTGAAAAGGTTGTAACTTGGTAGGTCATCACAATTTCACCCACATAGCAACTTATAAAGAGTTGATAGGGTTACGACAAAAACTGGATGCACTTTGTGTACAAATTGGACAATCTCATAAGAAGTATAAGCGTTACGGACGAAAACTCATCGATTACAAAGGGATTTCATTTCTAATAACTTATTTTCACTCCATAATTTTTTGGTGTTCAATATGCACCATTCAAAGGCAACTCACCAAATTTTAACCCTTTCTGACTTCATTTGATATTTTTCATCAATTTAATGATTTATTTTGAGCTAAATGACCCTAGGTTTGAAAAGCATTACAAATGAACTCTGAAAAGGTTGTAACTTGGTAGGTCATCATAATTTCACCCACATAGCAACTTATAAAGAGTTGATAGGGTTACGACAAAAACTGGATGCACTTCGTGTACAAATTGGACAATCTCATAAGAAGTATGATGGTTTCGGACGAAAACTCATCTATTACAAAGGGATCTCATTTTTAATAACATATTTTAACTTCATACTTTTTGTGTGTTCAATATGCACCATTCAAAGGCACATCAGCAATTTTTAACCCTTTCTAACTTCATTTGATATTTTTCATCCATTTAATGATTTATTTTGAGCTAAATGACCCTGGGTTTGAAAAGCATTACAAATGAACTCTGGATAGGTTGTAACTTGGTATTAAATCGTAATTTGACCCACATAGAAACTTATAATGAGTTGAGAGGGTTACGACAAAAACTGGATGCACTTCGTGTACAAATTGGACAATCTCATAAGAAGTATGAGGATTTCGGACGAAAACTCATCTATTACAAAGGGATTTCATTTTTAATAACTTATTTTAACTTCATACTTTTTGTGTGTTCAATATGCACCATTCAAAGGCACGTCACCAATTTTCAACCCTTTCTGACTTCGTTTGATATTTTTCATCCATTTAATGATTTATTTTGAGCTAAATGACGCTAGGTTTGAAAAGCATTACTAATGAACTCTGAATAGGTTGTCACTTGGCATTACATCATAATTTCACCCACATAGCAACTTCTAAAGAGTTGATAGGGTTACGACAAAAACTGGATGCACTTCGTGTACAAATTGGACAATCTCATAAGAAGTATGAGGGTTCCGGACGAAAACTCATCTATTACAAATGGATTTCATTTTTAATAACTTATTTTAACTTCATACTTTTTGTGTGTTCAATATGCACCATTCAAAGGCACATCACCAATTTTCAATCCTTTTTGACTTCATTTGATATTTTTCATCCATTTAATGATTTATTTTGAGCTAAATGACCCTGGGTTTGAAAGCATTACAAATGAACTCTGAAAAGGTTGTAACTTGGCATTACATCATAATTTAACCCACATAGCAACTTCTAAAGAGTTGAGAGGGTTACGGCAAAAACTAGATGCACTTCATGTACAAATTGGACAATCTTATAAGAAGTATGAGGGTTACGGACGAAAACTCATCTATTACAAAGGGATTTCATTTTTAATAACTTATTTTCACTCCATAATTTTTTGGTGTTCAATATGCACCATTCAAAGGCAACTCACCAATTTTCAACCATTTCTGACTTCATTTGATATTTTTCATCCATTTAATGATTTATTTTGAGCTAAATGACCCTGGGTTTGAAAAGCATTACAAATGAACTCTGAAATGGTTGTAACTTGGTAGGTCATCATAATTTCACCCACATAGCAACTTATAAAGAGTTGATAGGGCTACGGCAAAAACTGGATGCACTTCGTGTACAAATTGGACAATCTCATAAGAAGTATGAGGGTTTCGGACGAAAACTCATCTATTACAAAGGGATTTCATTTTTAATAACTTATTTTAACTGCATACTTTTTGTGTGTTCAATATGCACCATTCAAAGGCACATCAACAATTTTCAACCCTTGCTGACTTCATTTGATATTTTTCATCCATTTAATGATTTATTTTGAGCTAAATGACCCTGGGTTTGAAAAGCATTAAAAATGAACTCGGAATAGGTTGTAACTTGGCATTACATCATAATTTCACCCACATAGAAACTTCTAAAGAGTTGAGAGTGTTACAGCAAAATCTGGATGCACTTCATGTACAAATTGGACAATCTCATAAGAAGTATGAGGGTTTGAGACGAAAACTTATCTAGTACAAATGGATTTCATTTTTCATCACTTATTTTAACTCCATACTTTTTGTGTGTTCAATATACACCATCCAAAGGCACATCACCAATTTTCAACCCTTTGTGTCTTCGTTTGATATTTTTCATCCATTTAATGATTTATTTTGGGCTAAATGACCCTGGGTTTGAAAAGCATTACTAATGAACTCTAAAAAGGTTGTCACTTGGCATTACATCATAATTTCACCCACATAGCAACTTCTAAAGAGTTGAGAGGGTTACGGCAAAAACTGGATGCACTTCATGTACAAATTGGACAATCTCATAAGAAGTATGAGGGATTCGGACGAAAACTCATCTATTACAAATGGATTTCATTTTTAATAACATAATTTAACTCCATACTTTTTGTGTATTCAATATGCACCATTCAAAGGCACATCACCAATTTTCAACCCTTTCTGACTTCATTTGATATTTTTCATCCATTTAATGATTTATTTTGAGCTAAATGACCCTCGGTTTGAAAAGCATTACAAATGAACTCTGAATAGGTTGTAACTTGGCATTACATCATAATTTCACCCACATAGCAACTTCTAAAGAGTTGAGAGGGTTACGGGAAAAACTGGATGCACTTCGAGTACAAATTGGACAATCTCATAAGAAGTATGAGGGTTTCAAACGAAAACTAATCTATTACAAATGGATTTCATTTTTAATAACTTATTTTCACTCCATACTTTTTGTGTGTTCAATATGCACCATTCAAAGGCACATCACCAATTTTAAACCCTTTTTGACTTCATTTGATATTTTTCATCCATTTAATGATTTATTTTGAGTTAAATGACCCTGGGTTTGAAAAGCATTACAAATGAGCTCTGAAAAGGTTGTCACTTGGCATTACATCATAATTTCACCCACATAGCAACTTCTAAATAGTTGATAGGGTTACGGCAAAAACTAGATGCACTTCGTGTACAAATTGGACAATCTCATAAGAAGTATGAGGGTTTCGCACGAAAACTCATCTATTACAAATGGATTTCATTTTTAATAACTTATTTTAACTTTATACTTTTTGTGTGTTCAATATGCACCATTCAAAGGCACATCACCAATTTTCAACCCTTTTTGACTTCATTTGATATTTTTCATCCATTTAATGATTTATTTTGAGCTAAATGACCCTGTGTTTGAAAAGCATTACAAATGAACTCTGAATCGGTTGTAACTTGGCATTACATAAAAATTTCACCCACATAGCAACTTCTAAAGGGTTGAGAGGGTTACGGCAAAAACTGGATGCACTTCGTGTACAAATTGGACAATCTCATAAGAAGTATGAGGGTTTCGAACGAAAACTCATCTATTACAAATGGATTTCATTTTTAAAAACTTATTTTAACTTCATACTTTTTGTGTGTTCAATATGCACCATTCAAAGGCACATCAGCAATTTTCAACCCTTTGTGACTTCGTTTCATATTTTTCATCCATTTAATGATTTCTTTTGAGATAAATGACCCTGGGTTTGAAAAGCATTACAAATGAACTCTGAAAAGGTTGTAACTTGGCATTAAATCATAATTTCACCCACATAGAAACTTCTAATGAGTTGAGAGGGTTACGGCAAAAACTGGATGCACTTCGTGTACAAATTGGAAAATCTCATAAGAAGTATGAGGGTTTCGGACGAAAACTCATCTATTACAAAGGGATTTCATTTTTAATAAGTTATTTTAACTGCATAATTTTTTGGTGTTCAATATGCACCATTCAAAGGCACATCACCAATTTTCAACCCTTTCTGACTTCATTTGATATTTTTCATCCATTTCATGATTTATTTTGAGCTAAATGACCCTGGGTTTGAAAAGCATTACAAATGAACTCTGAATAGGTTGTGACTTGGTAGGTCATCATAATTTCGTCGATATAGCAACTTCTAAAGAGTTGAGAGGGTTACGACAAAAACTGGATGCACTTCGTGTACAAATTGGACAATCTCATAAGAAGTATGTGGGTTTCGGACAAGAACTCATCTATTCCAAAGTGATTTCATTTTTAATAACTTATTTGAACTCCATGCTTTTTTTGTGTTCAATATGCACCATTCAAAGGCACATCACCAATTTTCAACCCTTTCTGACTTCATTTGATATTTTTCATCCATTTAATGATTTATTTTGAGCTAAATGACCCTGGGTTTGAAAAGCATTAGAAATGAACTCTGAAAAGGTTGTAACTTGGCATTACATCATAATTTCACCCACATAGCAACTTCTAAAGAGTTGAGAGGGTTACGGCAAAAACTGGATGCACTTCGTGTACAAATTGGACAATCTCATAAGAAGTATGAGGGTTTCGGACGAAAACTCATCTATTACAAAGGGATTTCATTTTTAATAACTTATTTTAACTTCATACTTTTTGTGTGTTCAATATGCACCATTCAAAGGCACATCACCAATTTTCAACCGTTCTGACTTCATTTCATATTTTTCATCCATTTAATGATTTATTTTGAGCTAAATGACCCTGGGTTTGAAAAGCATTACAAATGAACTCAGAAAAGGTTGTAACTGGGTAGGTCATCATAATTTCACCGACATAGCAACTTCTAAAGAGTTGTGAGGGTTACGGCAAAAACTGGATGCACTTCGTGTACACATTGGACAATCTCATAAGAAGTATAAGGGTTTCGAACGAAAACTCATCTATTACAAAGGGATTTCATTTTTAATAACTTATTTGAACTCCATGATTTTTGTGTGTTCAATATGCACCATTCAAAGGCACATCACCAATTTTCAACCCTTTGTGACTTCATTTGATATTTTTCATCCATTTAATGATTTATTTTGAGCTAAATGACCCTGGCTTTGAAAAGCATTACAAATGAACTCTGAAAAGGTTCTAACTTGGTAGTTCATCATAATTTCACCGACATAGCAACTTCTAAAGAGTTGCGAGGGTTACGACAAAAACTGGATGCACTTCGTGTACAAATTGGACTATCTCATAAGAAGTATGAGGGTTTCGGATGAAAACTCATCTATTACAAACGGATTTCATTTTTAATAACTTATTTTAACTTCATACTTTTTGTGTGTTCAATATGCACCATTCAAAGGCACATCACCAATTTTCAACCCTTTCTGACTTCATTTGATATTTTTCATCCATTTAATGATTTATTTTGAGCTAAATGACCCTGGGTTTGAAAAGCATTACAAATGAACTCTGAAAAGGTTGTCACTTGGCATTAAATCATAATTTCACCCACATAGAAACTTCTAATGAGTTGAGAGGGTTACGGCAAAAACTCGATGCACTTCGTGTACAAATTGGACAATCTCATAAGAAGTATGAGGGTTTCGGACGAATACTCATCTAATACAAAGGGATTTCATTTTTAATAACTTATTTTAACTTCATGCTTTTTGTGTGTTCAATATGCACCATTCAAAGGCACATCACCAATTTTCAACCCTTTCTGACTTCATTTGATATTTTTCATCCATTTAATGATTTATTTTGAGCTAAATGACCCTGGGTTTGAAAAGCATTACAAATGAACTCTGAAAAGGTTGTAACTGGGTAGGTCATCATAATTTCACCCACATAGCAACTTCTAAAGAGTTGCGAGGGTTACGGCAAAAACTGGATGCACTTCGTGTACACATTGGACAATCTCATAAGAAGTATGAGGGTTTCGGACGAAAACTCATCTATTACAAAGGGATTTCATTTCTTATAACTTATTTTAACTTCATACTTTTTGTGTGTTCAATATGCACCATTCAAAGGCACATCACCAATTTTCAACCCTTTTTGACTTCATTTGATATTTTTCATCCATTTAATGATTTATTTTGAGCTAAATGACCCTGTGTTTGAAAAGCATTACAAATGAACTCTGAATCGGTTGTAACTTGGCATTACATAAAAATTTCACCCACATAGCAACTTCTAAAGGGTTGAGAGGGTTACGGCAAAAACTGGATGCACTTCGTGTACAAATTGGACAATCTCATAAGAAGTATGAGGGTTTCGAACGAAAACTCATCTATTACAAATGGATTTCATTTTTAAAAACTTATTTTAACTTCATAGTTTTTGTGTTTTCAATATGCACCATTCAAAGGCACATCACCAATTTTCAACCCTTTGTGACTTCGTTTCATATTTTTCATCCATTTAATGATTTCTTTTGAGATAAATGACCCTGGGTTTGAAAAGCATTACAAATGAACTCTGAAAAGGTTGTAACTTGGCATTAAATCATAATTTCACCCACATAGAAACTTCTAATGAGTTGAGAGGGTTACGGCAAAAACTGGATGCACTTCGTGTACAAATTGGAAAATCTCATAAGAAGTATGAGGGTTTCGGACGAAAACTCATCTATTACAAAGGGATTTCATTTTTAATAAGTTATTTTAACTGCATAATTTTTTGGTGTTCAATATGCACCATTCAAAGGCACATCACCAATTTTCAACCCTTTCTGACTTCATTTGATATTTTTCATCCATTTCATGATTTATTTTGAGCTAAATGACCCTGGGTTTGAAAAGCATTACAAATGAACTCTGAATAGGTTGTGACTTGGTAGGTCATCATAATTTCGTCGATATAGCAACTTCTAAAGAGTTGAGAGGGTTACGACAAAAACTGGATGCACTTCGTGTACAAATTGGACAATCTCATAAGAAGTATGAGGGTTTCGGACGAATACTCATCTAATACAAAGGGATTTCATTTTTAATAACTTATTTTAACTTCATGCTTTTTGTGTGTTCAATATGCACCATTCAAAGGCACATCACCAATTTTCAACCCTTTCTGACTTCATTTGATATTTTTCATCCATTTAATGATTTATTTTGAGCTAAATGACCCTGGGTTTGAAAAGCATTACAAATGAACTCTGAAAAGGTTGTAACTGGGTAGGTCATCATAATTTCACCCACATAGCAACTTCTAAAGAGTTGCGAGGGTTACGGCAAAAACTGGATGCACTTCGTGTACACATTGGACAATCTCATAAGAAGTATGAGGGTTTCGGACGAAAACTCATCTATTACAAAGGGATTTCATTTCTTATAACTTATTTTAACTTCATACTTTTTGTGTGTTCAATATGCACCATTCAAAGGCACATCACCAATTTTCAACCCTTTTTGACTTCATTTGATATTTTTCATCCATTTAATGATTTATTTTGAGCTAAATGACCCTGTGTTTGAAAAGCATTACAAATGAACTCTGAATCGGTTGTAACTTGGCATTACATAAAAATTTCACCCACATAGCAACTTCTAAAGGGTTGAGAGGGTTACGGCAAAAACTGGATGCACTTCGTGTACAAATTGGACAATCTCATAAGAAGTATGAGGGTTTCGAACGAAAACTCATCTATTACAAATGGATTTCATTTTTAAAAACTTATTTTAACTTCATAGTTTTTGTGTTTTCAATATGCACCATTCAAAGGCACATCACCAATTTTCAACCCTTTGTGACTTCGTTTCATATTTTTCATCCATTTAATGATTTCTTTTGAGATAAATGACCCTGGGTTTGAAAAGCATTACAAATGAACTCTGAAAAGGTTGTAACTTGGCATTAAATCATAATTTCACCCACATAGAAACTTCTAATGAGTTGAGAGGGTTACGGCAAAAACTGGATGCACTTCGTGTACAAATTGGAAAATCTCATAAGAAGTATGAGGGTTTCGGACGAAAACTCATCTATTACAAAGGGATTTCATTTTTAATAAGTTATTTTAACTGCATAATTTTTTGGTGTTCAATATGCACCATTCAAGGGCACATCACCAATTTTCAACCCTTTCTGACTTCATTTGATATTTTTCATCCATTTCATGATTTATTTTGAGCTAAATGACCCTGGGTTTGAAAAGCATTACAAATGAACTCTGAATAGGTTGTGACTTGGTAGGTCATCATAATTTCGTCGATATAGCAACTTCTAAAGAGTTGAGAGGGTTACGACAAAAACTGGATGCACTTCGTGTACAAATTGGACAATCTCATAAGAAGTATGTGGGTTTCGGACAAGAACTCATCTATTCCAAAGTGATTTCATTTTTAATAACTTATTTGAACTCCATGCTTTTTTTGTGTTCAATATGCACCATTCAAAGGCACATCACCAATTTTCAACCCTTTCTGACTTCATTTGATATTTTTCATCCATTTAATGATTTATTTTGAGCTAAATGACCCTGGGTTTGAAAAGCATTAGAAATGAACTCTGAAAAGGTTGTAACTTGGCATTACATCATAATTTCACCCACATAGCAACTTCTAAAGAGTTGAGAGGGTTACGGCAAAAACTGGATGCACTTCGTGTAGAAATTGGACAATCTCATAAGAAGTATAAGGGTTTCGGACGAAAACTCATCTATTACAAAGGGATTTCATTTTTAATAACTTATTTTAACTTCATACTTTTTGTGTGTTCAATATGCACCATTCAAAGGCACATCACCAATTTTCAACCGTTCTGACTTCATTTCATATTTTTCATCCATTTAATGATTTATTTTGAGCTAAATGACCCTGGGTTTGAAAAGCATTACAAATGAACTCAGAAAAGGTTGTAACTGGGTAGGTCATCATAATTTCACCGACATAGCAACTTCTAAAGAGTTGTGAGGGTTACGGCAAAAACTGGATGCACTTCGTGTACACATTGGACAATCTCATAAGAAGTATGAGGGTTTCGAACGAAAACTCATCTATTACAAAGGGATTTCATTTTTAATAACTTATTTGAACTCCATGATTTTTGTGTGTTCAATATGCCCCACTCAAAGGCACATCACCAATTTTCAACCCTTTGTGACTTCATTTTATATTTTTCATCCATTTAATGATTTATTTTGAGCTAAATGACCCTGGCTTTGAAAAGCATTACAAATGAACTCTGAAAAGGTTCTAACTTGGTAGTTCATCATAATTTCACCGACATAGCAACTTCTAAAGAGTTGCGAGGGTTACGACAAAAACTGGATGCACTTCGTGTACAAATTGGACTATCTCATAAGAAGTATGAGGGTTTCGGATGAAAACTCATCTATTACAAACGGATTTCATTTTTAATAACTTATTTTAACTTCATACTTTTTGTGTGTTCAATATGCACCATTCAAAGGCACATCACCAATTTTCAACCCTTTCTGACTTCATTTGATATTTTTCATCCATTTAATGATTTATTTTGAGCTAAATGACCCTGGGTTTGAAAAGCATTACAAATGAACTCTGAAAAGGTTGTCACTTGGCATTAAATCATAATTTCACCCACATAGAAACTTCTAATGAGTTGAGAGGGTTACGGCAAAAACTCGATGCACTTCGTGTACAAATTGGACAATCTCATAAGAAGTATGAGGGTTTCGGACGAATACTCATCTAATACAAAGGGATTTCATTTTTAATAACTTATTTTAACTTCATGCTTTTTGTGTGTTCAATATGCACCATTCAAAGGCACATCACCAATTTTCAACCCTTTCTGACTTCATTTGATATTTTTCATCCATTTAATGATTTATTTTGAGCTAAATGACCCTGGGTTTGAAAAGCATTACAAATGAACTCTGAAAAGGTTGTAACTGGGTAGGTCATCATAATTTCACCCACATAGCAACTTCTAAAGAGTTGCGAGGGTTACGGCAAAAACTGGATGCACTTCGTGTACACATTGGACAATCTCATAAGAAGTATGAGGGTTTCGGACGAAAACTCATCTATTACAAAGGGATTTCATTTCTTATAACTTATTTTAACTCCATAATTTTTTCGTGTTCAATATGCACCATTCAAAGGCAACTAACCAATTTTCAACCCTTTTTGACTTCATTTGATATTTTTCATCCATTTAATGATTTATTTTGAGCTAAATGACCCTGGGTTTGAAAAGCATTACAAATGAACTCTGAAAAGGTTGTAACTTCGCATTAAATCATAATTTCACCCACATAGAAACTTCTAATGAGTTGAGAGGGTTACGGCAAAAACTGGATGCACTTCATGTACAAATTGGACAATCTCATAAGAAGTATGAGGGTTTCGGACGAAAACTCATCTATTACAAAGTGATTTCATTTTTAATAACTTATTTGAACTCCATGCTTTTTGTGTGTTCAATATGCACCATTCAAAGGCACATCACCAATTTTCAACCCTTTCTGACTTCATTTGATATTTTTCATCCATTTAATGATTTATTTTAAGCTAAATGACCCTGGGTTTGAAAAGCATTACAAATGAACTCTGAAAAGGTTGTAACTTGGCATTACATCATAATTTCACCCACATAGCAACTTCTAATGAGTTGCGAGGGTTACGGCAAAAACTAGATGCACTTCGTGTACAAATTGGACAATCTCATAAGAAGTATGAGGGTTTCGGACGAAATCTCATCTATTACAAAGTGATTTCATTTTTAATTACTTATTTGAACTCCATGCTTTTTGTGTGTTCAATATGCACCATTCAAAGGCACATCACCAATTTTCAACCCTTTCTGACTTCATTTGATATTTTTCATCCATTTAATGATTTATTTTAAGCTAAATTACCCTGGGTTTGAAAAGCATTACAAATGAACTCTGAAAAGGTTGTAACTTGGCATTACATCATAATTTCACCCACATACAACTTCTAAAGAGTTGAGAGGGTTACGCAAAAGCTGGATGCACTTCGTGTACAAATTGGACAATCTCGTAAGAAGTATGAGGGTTTCGGACGAAAAGTCATCTATTACAAAGGGATTTCATTTCTTATAACTTATTTTAACTCCATAATTTTTTCGTGTTCAATATGCACAATTCAAAGGCAACTAACCAATTTTCAACCCTTTTTGACTTCATTTGATATTTTTCATCCATTTAATGATTTATTTTGAGCTAAATGACCCTGGGTTTGAAAAGCATTACAAATGAACTCTGAAAAGGTTGTAACTTCGCATTAAATCATAATTTCACCCACATAGAAACTTCTAATGAGTTGAGAGGGTTACGGCAAAAACTGGATGCACTTCGTGTACAAATTGGACAATCTCATAAGAAGTATGAGGGTTTCGGACGAAAACTCATCTATTACAAAGTGATTTCATTTTTAATTACTTATTTGAACTCCATGCTTTTTGTGTGTTCAATATGCACCATTCAAAGGCACATCACCAATTTTCAACCCTTTCTGACTTCATTTGATATTTTTCATCCATTTAATGATTTATTTTATGCTAAATTACCCTGGGTTTGAAAAGCATTACAAATGAACTCTGAAAAGGTTGTAACTTGGCATTACATCATAATTTCACCCACATAGCAACTTCTAAAGAGTTGAGAGGGTTACGCAAAAGCTGGATGCACTTCGTGTACAAATTGGACAATGTCATAAGAAGTATGAGGGTTTCGGACGAAAACTCATCTATTACAAAGGGATTTCATTTTTTATAACTTATTTTAACTCCATAATTTTTTCGTGTTCAATATGCACCATTCAAAGGCAACTGACCAATTTTCAACCCTTTCTAACTTCATTTGATATTTTTCATCCATTTAATGATTTATTTTGAGCTAAATGACCCTGGTTTGAAAAGCATTACAAATGAACTCTGAAAAGGTTGTAACTTGGCAGGTCATCATAATTTCACCCACATAGCAACTTATAAAGAGTTGATAGGGTTACGGCAGAAACTTGATGCACTTCGTGTACAAATTGGACAATCTCATAAGAAGTATGAGGGTTTCGGATGAAAACTCATCTATTACCAAGGGATTTCATTTTTAATAACTTATTTTAACTTCATACTTTTTGTGTGTTCAATATGCACCATTCAAAGGCACATCACCAATTTTCAACCCTTTCTGACTTCATTTGATATTTTTCATCCATTTAATGATTTATTTTGAGCTAAATGACCCTGGGTTTGAAAAGCATTACAAATGAACTCTAAATAGGTTGTAACTTGGCATTACATCATAATTTCACCCACATAGCAACTTCTGAAGAGTTGAGAGGGTTACGGCAAAAACTGGATGCACTTCGTGTACAAATTGGACAATCTCATAAGAAGTATGAGGGTTATCTGAAGAAAACTCATCTATTACAAAGGGATTTCATTTTTAATAACTTATTTTAACTCCATAATTTTTTGGTGTTCAATATGCACCATTCAAAGGCACATCACCAATTTTCAACCCTTTCTGACTTCATTTGATATTTTTCATCCATTTAATGATTTATTTTGAGCTAAATGACCCTGGTTTGAAAAGCATTACAAATGAACTCTGAAAAGGTTGTAACTTGGTAGGTCATCATAATTTCACCCACATAGCAACTTATAAAGAGTTGAGAGGGTTACGGCAAAAACTGGATGCACTTCGTGTACAAATTGGACAATCTCATAAGAAGTATGAGGGTTTCGGACGAAAACTCATCTATTACAAAGGGATTTGATTTTTCATAACTTATTTGAACTCGATGCTTTTTGTGTGTTCAATATGCACCATTTAAAGGCACATCAACAATTTTCAACCCTTTCTGACTTCATTTGATATTTTTCATCCTTTTAATGATTTATTTTGAGCTAAATGACCCTGGGTTTGAAAAGCAATACAAATGAACTCTGAAAAGGTTGTAACTTCGCATTAAATCATAATTTCACCCACATAGAAACTTCTAATGAGTTGAGAGGGTTACGGCAAAAACTAGATGCACTTCGTGTACAAATTGGACAATCTCATAAGAAGTATGAGGATTTCGGACGAAAACTCATCTATTACAAAGTGATTTCATTTTTAATAACTTATTTGAACTCCATGCTTTTTGTGTGTTCAATATGCACCATTCAAAGGCAACTAACCAATTTTCAACCCTTTCCGACTTCATTTGATATTTTTCATCCATTTAATGATTTATTTTGAGCTAAATGACCCTGGTTTTAAAAGCATTAAAAATGAATCCTGAAAAGGTTGAAACTTGGCAGGTCATCATAATTTCACCCACATAGCAACTTATAAAGAGTTGATAGGGTTATGGCAAAAACTTGATGCACTTCGTGTACAAATTAGACAATCTCATAAGAAGTATGAGGGTTTTTGACGAAAACTCAACTATTACAAAGGGATTTCATTTTTAATAACTTATTTTAACTTCATACTTTTCGTGTGTTCAATATGCACCATTCAAAGGCACATCACCAATTTTCAACCCTTTCTGAGTGCATTTGATATTTTTCATCCATTTAATGAGTTATTTTGAGCTAAATGACACTGGGGTTGAAAAGCATTACAAATGAACTCTGAATAGGTTCTAACTTGGCATTACATCATAATTTCACCCACATAGCAACTTCTAAAGAGTTGAGAGGGTTACGGCAAAAACTGGATGCACTTCATGTACAAATTGGACAATCTCATCAGAAGTATGAGGGTTACGGACGAAAACTCATCTATTACAATGGGATATCATCTTTAATAACTTATTTTAAATCCATAATTTTTCGGTGTTCAATATGCACCATTCAAAGGCAACTCACCAATTTTCAACCCTTTCTGACTTCATTTGATATTTTTCATCCATTTAATGATTTATTTTGAGGTAAATGACCCTGGGTTTGAAAAGCATTACAAATGAACTCTAAAAAGGTTGTAACTTGGTAGGTCATCATAATTTCACCCACATAGCAACTTATAAAGAGTTGATAGGGTTACGGCAAAAACTGCATGCGCTTCGTGTACAAATTGGACAATCTGATAAGAAGTATGAGGGTTTCGGACGAAAACTCATCTATTACAAAGGGATTTCGTTTTTAATAACTTATTTTAACTTTATACTTTTTGTGTGTTCAATATGCACCATTCAAAGGCACATCACCAATTTTCAAACCTTTCTGACTTCATTTGATATTTTTCATCCATTTAATGATTTATTTTGATCTAAATGACCCTGGGTTTGAAAAGCATTACAAATGAACTCTGAAAAGGTTGTAACTGGGTAGGTCATCATAATTTCACCGACATAGCAACTTCTAAAGAGTTGCGAGGGTTACGACAAAAACTGGATGCACTTCGTGTACAAATTGGACAATCTCATTAGAAGTATGTGGGTTTCGGACGAAAACTCATCTATTACAAAGTGATTTCATTTGTAATAACTTATTTGAACTCCATAATTTTCTGGTCTTCAATATGCACCATTCAAAGGCAACTAACCAATTTTCAACCCTTTCCGACTTCATTTGATATTTTTCATCCATTTAATGATTTATTTTGAGCTAAATGACCCTCGTTTGAAAAGCATTACAAATGAACTCTGAAAAGGTTGTAACTTGGTAGGTCATCATAATTTCACCCACATAGCAACATATAAAGAGTTGATAGGGTTACGGCAAAAACTGGATGACTTCATGTACAAATTGGACAATCTCATAAGAAGTATGAGGGTTTCGGACGAAAACTCATCTATTACAAAGGGATTTCATTTTTAATAATTTATTTTAACTTAATTGTTTTTGTGTGTTCAATATGCACCATTCAAAGGCACATCACCAATTTTCAACCCTTTCTGACTTCATTTGATATTTTTCATCCATTTAATTATTTATTTTGAGCTAAATGACCCTGGGTTTGAAAAGCATTACAAATGAACTCTGAATAGGTTGTAACTTGGCATTACATCATAATTTCACCCACATAGAAACTTCTAATGAGTTGAGAGGGTTACGGCAAAAACTGGATGCACTTCGTGTACAAATTGGACAATCTCAAAAGTAGTATGAGCGTTACGGACGAAAACTCATCTATTACAAAGGAATTTCATTTTTAATAACTTATTTTAACTCCATAATTTTTTGGTGTTCAATATGCACCATTCAAAGGCAACTCACCAATTTTCAACCCTTTCTGACTTCATTTGATATTTTTCATCCATTTAATGATTTATTTTGAGCTAAATGACCCTGGGTTTGAAAAGCATTACAAATGAACTCTGAAGAGGTTGTAACTGGGTAGGTCATCATAATTTCACCCACATAGCAACTTATAAAGAGTTGATAGGGTTACGGCAAAAACTGGATGCACTTCGTGTACAAATTGGACAATCTCATAAGAAGTATGAGGGTTTCGGACGAAAACTCATCTATTACAAAGGGATTTGATTTTTAATAACTTAATTGAACTCGATGCTTTTTGTGTGTTCAATATGCACCATTTAAAGGCACATCACCAATTTTCAACCCTTTCTGACTTCATTTGATATTTTTCATCCTTTTAATGATTTATTTTGAGCTAAATGACCCTGGGTTTGAAAAGCAATACAAATGAACTCTGAAAAGGTTGTAACTTGGCATTACATCATAATTTCACCCACATAGCAACTTCTAAAGAGTTGAGAGGGTTACGCAAAAGCTGGATGCACTTCAGGTACAAATTGGACAATGTCATAATAAGTATGAGGGTTTCGGACGAAAACTAATCTATTACAAAGGGATTTCGATTTTTTATAACTTATTTTAACTCCATAATTTTTTCGTGTTAATTATGCACCATTCAAAGGCAACTAACCAATTTTCAACCCTTTCTGACTTCATTTGATATTTTTCATCCATTTCATGATTTATTTTGAGCTAAATGACCCTGGTTTTAAAAGCATTACAAATGAATCCTGAAAAGGTTGTAACTTGGCAGGTCATCATAATTTCACCCACATAGCAACTTATAAAGAGTTGATAGGGTTATGGCAAAAACTTGATGCACTTCGTGTACAAATTAGACAATCTCATAAGAAGTATGAGGGTTTTGGACGAAAACTCATCTATTACAAAGGGATTTCATTTTTAATAACTTATTTTAACTTCATACTTTTCGTGTGTTCAATATGCACCATTCAAAGGCAACTAACCAATTTTCAACCCTTTCTGACTTCATTTGATATTTTTCATCCATTTAATGATTTATTTTGAGCTAAATGACCCTGGTTTTAAAAGCATTACAAATGAATCCTGAAAAGGTTGTAACTTGGCAGGTCATCATAATTTCACCCACATAGCAACTTATAAAGAGTTGATAGGGTTATGGCACAAACTGGATGCACTTCGTGTACAAATTAGACAATCTCATAAGAAGTATGAGGGTTTTGGACGAAAACTCATCTATTACAATGGGATTTCATCTTTAATAACTTATTTTAACTTCATACTTTTTGTGTGTTCAATATGCACCATTCAAAGGCACATCACCAATTTTCAACCCTTTCTGAGAGCATTTGATATTTTTCATCCATTTAATGAGTTATTTTGAGCTAAATGACACTTGGTTTGAAAAGCATTACAAATGAACTCTGAATAGGTTCTAACTTGGCATTACATCATAATTTCACCCACATAGCAACTTCTAAAGAGTTGAGAGGGTTACGGCAAAAACTGGATGCACTTCGTGTACAAATTGGACAATCTCATAAGAAGTATGAGGGTTACGGACGAAAACTCATCTATTACAATGGGATTTAATCTTTAATAACTTATTTTAACTCCATAATTTTTCGGTGTTCAATATGCACCATTCAAAGGCAACTCACCAATTTTCAACCCTTTCTGACTTCATTTGATATTTTTCATCCATTTAATGATTTATTTTGAGGTAAATGACCCTGGGTTTGAAAAGCATTACAAATGAACTCTAAAAAGGTTGTAACTTGGTAGGTCATCATAATTTCACCCACATAGCAACTTATAAAGAGTTGATAGGGTTACGGCAAAAACTGCATGCGCTTCGTGTACAAACTGGACAATCTCATAAGAAGTATGAGGGTTTCGGACGAAAACTCATCTATTACAAAGGGATTTCATTTTTAATAACTTATTTTAACTTTATACTTTTTGTGTGTTCAATATGCACCATTCAAAGGCACATCACCAATTTTCAAACCTTTCTGACTTCATTTGATATTTTTCATCCATTTAATGATTTATTTTGATCTAAATGACCCTGGGTTTGAAAAGCATTACAAATGATGTCTGAAAAGGTTGTCACTGGGTAGGTCATCATAATTTCACCGACATAGCAACTTCTAAAGAGTTGCGAGGGTTACGACAAAAACTGGATGCACTTCGTGTACAAATTGGACAATCTCATTAGAAGTATGTGGGTTTCGGACGAAAACTCATCTATTACAAAGTGATTTCATTTTTAATAACTTATTTGAACTCCATAATTTTCTGGTGTTCAATATGCTCCATTCAAAGGCAACTAACCAATTTTCAACCCTTTCCGACTTCATTTGATATTTTTCATCCATTTAATGATTTATTTTGAGCTAAATGACCCTCGTTTGAAAAGCATTACAAATGAACTCTGAAAAGGTTGTAACTTGGTAGGTCATCATAATTTCACCCACATAGCAACTTATAAAGAGTTGATAGGGTTACGGCAAAAACTGCATGACTTCGTGTACAAATTGGACAATCTCATAAGAAGTATGAGGGTTTCGGACGAAAACTCATCTATTACAAAGGGATTTCATTTTTAATAATTTATTTTAACTTAATTGTTTTTGTGTCTTCAATATGCACCATTCAAAGGCACATCACCAATTTTCAACCCTTTCTGACTTCATTTCATATTTTTCATCCATTTAATGATTTATTTTGAGCTAAATGACCCTGGGTTTGAAAAGCATTACAAATGAACTCTGAATAGGTTGTAACTTGGCATTACATCATAATTTCACCCACATAGAAACTTCTAATGAGTTGAGAGGGTTACGGCAAAAACTGGATGCACTTCGTGTACAAATTGGACAATCTCATAAGAAGTATGAGCGTTACGGACGAAAACTCATCTATTACAAAGGAATTTCATTTTTAATAACTTATTTTAACTCCATAATTTTTTGGTGTTCAATATGGACCATTCAAAGGCAACTCACCAATTTTCATCCCTTTTTGACTTCATTTGATATTTTTCATCCATTTAATGATTTATTTTGAGCTAAATGACCCTGGGTTTGAAAAGCATTACAAATGAACTCTGAAGAGGTTGTAGCTGGCTAGGTCATCATAATTTCACCGACATAGCAACTTCTAAAGAGTTGCGAGGGTTACGGCAAAAACTGGATGCACTTCGTGTACAAATTGGACAATCTCATAAGAAGTATGAGGGTTTCGGACGAAAACTCATCTATTACAAAGTGATTTGATTTTTAGTAACTTATTTGAACTCCATGCTTTTTGTGTGTTCAATATGCACCATTTAAAGGCACATCACCAATTTTCAACCCATTCTGACTTCATTTGATATTTTTCATCCATTTAATGATTTATTTTGAGCTAAATGACCCTGGGTTTGAAAAGCAATACAAATGAACTCTGGAAAGGTTGTAACTTGGCATTACATCATAATTACACCCACATAGCAACTTCTAAAGAGTTGAGAGGGTTACGCAAAAGCTGGATGCACTTCGTGTATAAATTAGACAATGTCATAAGAAGTATGAGGGTTTCGGACGACAACTAATCTATTACAAAGGGATTTCATTTTTTATAACTTATTTTAACTCCATAATTTTTTCGTGTTAATTATGCACCATTCAAAGGTAACTAACCAATTTTCAACCCTTTCTGACTTCATTTGATATTTTTCATCCATTTAATGATTTATTTTGATCTAAATGACCCTGGTTTTAAAAGCATTACAAATGAATCCTGAAAAGGTTGTAACTTGGCAGGTCATCATAATTTCACCCACATAGCAACTTATAAAGAGTTGATAGGGTTATGGCACAAACTGGATGCACTTCGTGTACAAATTAGACAATCTCATAAGAAGTATGAGGGTTTTGGACGAAAACTCATCTATTACAAAGGGATTTCATTTTTAATAACTTATTTTAACTTCATAATTTTTGTGTGTTCAATATGCATCATTCAAAGGCACATCACCAATTTTCAACCCTTTCTGACTGCATTTGATATTTTTCATCCATTTAATGAGTTATTTTGAGCTAAATGACACTGGGTTTGAAAAGCATTACAAATGAACTCTGAATAGGTTCTAACTTGGCATTACATCATAATTTCACCCACATAGCAACTTCTAAAGAGTTGAGAGGGTTACGGCAAAAACTTGATGCACTTCGTGTACAAATTGGACAATCTCATAAGAAGTATGAGGGTTACGGACGAAAACTCATCTATTACAATGGGATTTCATTTTTAATAACTTATTTTAACTCCATAATTTTTCGGTGTTCAATATGCAACATTCAAAGGCAACTCACCAATTTTCAACCCTTTCCGACTTAATTTGATATTTTTCATCCATTTAATGATTTATTTTGAGGTAAATGACCCTGGGTTTGAAAAGCATTACAAATGAACTCTAAAAAGGTTGTAACTTGGTAGGTCATCATAATTTCACCCACATAGCAACTTATAAAGAGTTGATAGGGTTATGGCAAAAACGGGATGCACTTCGTGTACAAATTGGACAATCTCATAAGAAGTATGAGGGTTTCGGTCGAAAACTCATCTATTACAAAGGGATTTCATTTTTAATAACTTATTTTAACTTTATACTTTTTGTGTGTTCAATATGCACCATTCAAAGGCAGATCACCAATTTTCAACCCTTTCTGACTTCATTTGATATTTTTCATCCATGTAATGATTTATTTTGAGCCAAATGACCCTGGGTTTGAAAAGCATTACAAATGAACTCTGAAAAGGTTGTAACTTGGCATTAAATCATAATTTCACCCACATAGACACTTCTAATGAGTTGAGAGGGTAACGGCGAAAACTGGATGCACTTCATGTACAAATTGGACAATCTCATAAGAAGTATGAGGGTTACGGAAAAAAACTCATCTACTACGAAGGGATTTCATTTTTAATAACTTATTTTAGCTCCATAATTTTTTGGTGTTCAATATGCACCATTCAAAGGCAACTCACCAATTTTCAACCCTTTCTGACTTATTTGATATTTTTCATCCATTTAATGATTTATTTTGAGCTAAATGACCCTGGGTTTGAAAAGCATTACAAATGAACTCTGAAAAGGTTGTAACTTGGTAGGTCGTCATAATTTCGCCCACATAGCAACTTATAAAGAGTTGATAGGGTTACGGCAAAAACGGGATGCACTTCGTGTACAAATTGGACAATCTCATAAGAAGTATGAGGGTTTCGGACGAAAACTCATCTATTACAAAGGGATTTTATTTTTAATAACTTATTTTAACTTCATACTTTTTGTGTGTTCAATATGCACCATTCAAAGGCACATCACCAATTTTCAACCCTTTCTGACTTCATTTGATATTTTTCATCCATTTAATGAGTTATTTTGAGCTAAATGACACTGGGTTTGAAAAGCATTACAAATGAACTCTGAATAGGTTCTAACTTGGCATTACATCATAATTTCACCCACATAGCAACTTCTAAAGAGTTGAGAGGGTTACGGCAAAAACTTTATGCACTTCGTGTACAAATTGGACAATCTCATAAGAAGTATGAGGGTTACGGACGAAAACTCATCTATTACAATGGTATTTCATTTTTAATAACTTATTTTAACTCCATAATTTTTCGGTGTTCAATATGCAACATTCAAAGGCAACTCACCAATTTTCAACCCTTTCCGACTTAATTTGATATTTTTCATCCATTTAATGATTTATTTTGAGGTAAATGACCCTGGGTTTGAAAAGCATTACAAATGAACTCTAAAAAGGTTGTAACTTGGTAGGTCATCATAATTTCACCCACATAGCAACTTATAAAGAGTTGATAGGGTTACGGCAAAAACGGGATGCACTTCGTGTACAAATTGGACAATCTCATAAGAAGTATGAGGGTTTCGGTCGAAAACTCATCTATTACAAAGGGATTTCATTTTTAATAACTTATTTTAACTTTATACTTTTTGTGTGTTCAATATGCACCATCCAAAGGCAGATCACCAATTTTCAACCCTTTCTGACTTCATTTGATATTTTTCATCCATTTAATGATTTATTTTGAGCTAAATGACCCTGGGTTTGAAAAGCGTTACAAATGAACTCTGAAAAGGTTGTAACTTGGCATTAAATCATAATTTCACCCACATAGAAACTTCTAATGAGTTGAGAGGGTAACGGCGAAAACTGGATGCACTTCATGTACAAATTGGACAATCTCACAAGAAGTATGAGGGTTACGGAAGAAAACTCATCTATTACGAAGGGATTTCATTTTTAATAACTTATTTTAGCTCCATAATTTTTTGGTGTTCAATATGCACCATTCAAAGGCAACTCACCAATTTTCAACCCTTTCTGACTTATTTGATATTTTTCATCCATTTAATGATTTATTTTGAGCTAAATGACCCTGGGTTTGAAAAGCATTACAAATGAACTCTGAAAAGGTTGTAACTTGGTAGGTCGTCATAATTTCGCCCACATAGCAACTTATAAAGAGTTGATAGGGTTACGGCAAAAACGGAATGCACTTTGTGTACAAATTGGACAATCTCATAAGAAGTATGAGGGTTTCGGACGAAAACTCATCTATTACAAAGGGATTTTATTTTTAATAACTTATTTTAACTTCATACTTTTTGTGTGTTCAATATGCACGATTCAAAGGCACATCACCAATTTTCAACCCTTTCTGACTTCATTTGATATTTTTCATCCATTTAATGATTTATTTTGAGCTAAATGACCCTGGGTTTGAAAAGCAATACAAATGAACTCTGAAAAGGTTGTAACTTGGCATTACATCATAATTACACCCACATAGCAACTTCTAAAGAGTTGAGAGGGTTACGCAAAAGCTGGATGCACTTCGTGTATAAATTGGACAATGTCATAAGAAGTATGAGGGTTTCGGACGACAACTAATCTATTACAAAGAGATTTCATTTTTTATAACTTATTTTAACTCCATAATTTTTTCGTGTTAATTATGCACCATTCAAAGGTAACTAACCAATTTTCAACCCTTTCTGACTTCATTTGATATTTTTCATCCATTTAATGATTTATTTTGATCTAAATGACCCTGGTTTTAAAAGCATTACAAATGAATCCTGAAAAGGTTGTAACTTGGCAGGTCATCATAATTTCACCCACATAGCAACTTATAAAGAGTTGATAGGGTTATGGCACAAACTGGATGCACTTCGTGTACAAATTAGACAATCTCATAAGAAGTATGAGGGTTTTGGACGAAAACTCATCTATTACAAAGGGATTTCATTTTTAATAACTTATTTTAACTTCATAATTTTTGTGTGTTCAATATGCACCATTCAAAGGCACATCACCAATTTTCAACCCTTTCTGACTGCATTTGATATTTTTCATCCATTTAATGAGTTATTTTGAGCTAAATGACACTGGGTTTGAAAAGCATTACAAATGAACTCTGAATAGGTTCTAACTTGGCATTACATCATAATTTCACCCACATAGCAACTTCTAAAGAGTTGAGAGGGTTACGGCAAAAACTTGATGCACTTCGTGTACAAATTGGACAATCTCATAAGAAGTATGAGGGTTACGGACGAAAACTCATCTATTACATTGGGATTTCATTTTTAATAACTTATTTTAACTCCATAATTTTTCGGTGTTCAATATGCAACATTCAAAGGCAACTCACCAATTTTCAACCCTTTCCGACTTAATTTGATATTTTTCATCCATTTAATGATTTATTTTGAGGTAAATGACCCTGGGTTTGAAAAGCATTACAAATGAACTCTAAAAAGGTTGTAACTTGGTAGGTCATCATAATTTCACCCACATAGCAACTTATAAAGAGTTGATAGGGTTACGGCAAAAACGGGATGCACTTCGTGTACAAATTGGACAATCTCATAAGAAGTATGAGGGTTTCGGTCGAAAACTCATCTATTACAAAGGGATTTCATTTTTAATAACTTATTTTAACTTTATACTTTTTGTGTGTTCAATATGCACCATTCAAAGGCAGATCACCAATTTTCAACCCTTTCTGACTTCATTTGATATTTTTCATCCATTTAATGATTTATTTTGAGCTAAATGACCCTGGGTTTGAAAAGCATTACAAATGAACTCTGAAAAGGTTGTAACTTGGCATTAAATCATAATTTCACCCACATAGAAACTTCTAATGAGTTGAGAGGGTAACGGCGAAAACTGGATGCACTTCATGTACAAATTGGACAATCTCATAAGAAGTATGAGGGTTACGAACGAAAACTCATCTATTACAATGGGATTTCATTTTTAATAACTTATTTTAACTCCATAATTTTTCGGTGTTCAATATGCAACATTCAAAGGCAACTCACCAATTTTCAACCCTTTCCGACTTAATTTGATATTTTTCATCCATTTAATGATTTATTTTGAGGTAAATGACCCTGGGTTTGAAAAGCATTACAAATGAACTCTAAAAAGGTTGTAACTTGGTAGGTCATCATAATTTCACCCACATAGCAACTTATAAAGAGTTGATAGGGTTACGGCAAAAACGGGATGCACTTCGTGTACAAATTGGACAATCTCATAAGAAGTATGAGGGTTTCGGTCGAAAACTCATCTATTACAAAGGGATTTCATTTTTAATAACTTATTTTAACTTTATACTTTTTGTGTGTTCAATATGCACCATTCAAAGGCAGATCACCAATTTTCAACCCTTTCTGACTTCATTTGATATTTTTCATCCATTTAATGATTTATTTTGAGCTAAATGACCCTGGGTTTGAAAAGCATTACAAATGAACTCTGAAAAGGTTGTAACTTGGCATTAAATCATAATTTCACCCACATAGAAACTTCTAATGAGTTGAGAGGGTAACGGCGAAAACTGGATGCACTTCATGTACAAATTGGACAATCTCATAAGAAGTATGAGGGTTACGGAAGAAAACTCATCTATTACGAAGGGATTTCATTTTTAATAACTTATTTTAGCTCCATAATTTTTTGGTGTTCAATATGCACCATTCAAAGGCAACTCACCAATTTTCAACCCTTTCTGACTTATTTGATATTTTTCATCCATTTAATGATTTATTTTGAGCTAAATGACCCTGGGTTTGAAAAGCATTACAAATGAACTCTGAAAAGGTTGTAACTTGGTAGGTCGTCATAATTTCGCCCACATAGCAACTTATAAAGAGTTGATAGGGTTACGGCAAAAACGGGATGCACTTTGTGTACAAATTGGACAATCTCATAAGAAGTATGAGGGTTTCGGACGAAAACTCATCTATTACAAAGGGATTTTATTTTTAATAACTTATTTTAACTTCATACTTTTTGTGTGTTCAATATGCACCATTCAAAGGCACATCACCAATTTTCAACCCTTTCTGACTTCATTTGATATTTTTCATCCATTTAATGATTTATTTTGAGCTAAATGACCCTGGGTTTGAAAAGCAATACAAATGAACTCTGAAAAGGTTGTAACTTGGCATTACATCATAATTACACCCACATAGCAACTTCTAAAGAGTTGAGAGGGTTACGCAAAAGCTGGATGCACTTCGTGTATAAATTGGACAATGTCATAAGAAGTATGAGGGTTTCGGACGACAACTAATCTATTACAAAGGGATTTCATTTTTTATAACTTATTTTAACTCCATAATTTTTTCGTGTTAATTATGCACCATTCAAAGGTAACTAACCAATTTTCAACCCTTTCTGACTTCATTTGATATTTTTCATCCATTTAATGATTTATTTTGATCTAAATGACCCTGGTTTTAAAAGCATTACAAATGAATCCTGAAAAGGTTGTAACTTGGCAGGTCATCATAATTTCACCCACATAGCAACTTATAAAGAGTTGATAGGGTTATGGCACAAACTGGATGCACTTCGTGTACAAATTAGACAATCTCATAAGAAGTATGAGGGTTTTGGACGAAAACTCATCTATTACAAAGGGATTTCATTTTTAATAACTTATTTTAACTTCATAATTTTTGTGTGTTCAATATGCACCATTCAAAGGCACATCACCAATTTTCAACCCTTTCTGACTGCATTTGATATTTTTCATCCATTTAATGAGTTATTTTGAGCTAAATGACACTGGGTTTGAAAAGCATTACAAATGAACTCTGAATAGGTTCTAACTTGGCATTACATCATAATTTCACCCACATAGCAACTTCTAAAGAGTTGAGAGGGTTACGGCAAAAACTGGATGCACTTCGTGTACAAATTGGACAATCTCATAAGAAGTATGAGGGTTACGGACGAAAACTCATCTATTACAATGGGATTTCATTTTTAATAACTTATTTTAACTCCATAATTTTTCGGTGTTCAATATGCACCATTCAAAGGCAACTCACCAATTTTCAACCCTTTCTGACTTAATTTGATATTTTTCATCCATTTAATGATTTATTTTGAGGTAAATGACCCTGGGTTTGAAAAGCATTACAAATGAACTCTAAAACGGTTCTAACTTGGTAGGTCATCATAATTTCACCCACATAGCAACTTATAAAGAGTTGATAGGGTTATGGCAAAAACGGGATGCACTTCGTGTACAAATTGGACAATCTCATAAGAAGTATGAGGGTTTCGGTCGAAAACTCATCTATTACAAAGGGATTTCATTTTTAATAACTTATTTTAACTTTATACTTTTTGTGTGTTCAATATGCACCATTCAAAGGCAGATCACCAATTTTCAACCCTTTCTGACTTCATTTGATATTTTTCATCCATTTAATGATTTATTTTGAGCTAAATGACCCTGGGTTTGAAAAGCATTACAAATGAACTCCTAAAAGGTTGTAACTTGGCATTAAATCATAATTTCACCCACATAGACACTTCTAATGAGTTGAGAGGGTAACGGCGAAAACTGGATGCACTTCATGTACAAATTGGACAATCTCATAAGAAGTATGAGGGTTATGGAAGAAAACTCATCTATTACGAAGGGATTTCATTTTTAATAACTTATTTTAGCTCCATAATTTTTTGGTGTTCAATATGCACCATTCAAAGGCAACTCACCAATTTTCAACCCTTTCTGACTTATTTGATATTTTTCATCCATTTAATGATTTATTTTGAGCTAAATGACCCTGGGTTTGAAAAGCATTACAAATGAACTCTGAAAAGGTTGTAACTTGGTAGGTCGTCATAATTTCGCCCACATAGCAACTTATAAAGAGTTGATAGGGTTACGGCAAAAACGGGATGCACTTTGTGTACAAATTGGACAATCTCATAAGAAGTATGAGGGTTTCGGACGAAAACTCATCTATTACAAAGGGATTTTATTTTTAATAACTTATTTTAACTTCATACTTTTTGTGTGTTCAATATGCACCATTCAAAGGCACATCACCAATTTTCAACCCTTTCTGACTTCATTTGATATTTTTCATCCATTTAATGATTTATTTTGAGCTAAATGACCCTGGGTTTGAAAAGCAATACAAATGAACTCTGAAAAGGTTGTAACTTGGCATTACATCATAATTACACCCACATAGCAACTTCTAAAGAGTTGAGAGGGTTACGCAAAAGCTGGATGCACTTCGTGTATAAATTGGACAATGTCATAAGAAGTATGAGGGTTTCGGACGACAACTAATCTATTACAAAGGGATTTCATTTTTATAACTTATTTTAACTCCATAATTTTTTCGTGTTAATTATGCACCATTCAAAGGTAACTAACCAATTTTCAACCCTTTCTGACTTCATTTGATATTTTTCATCCATTTAATGATTTATTTTGATCTAAATGACCCTGGTTTTAAAAGCATTACAAATGAATCCTGAAAAGGTTGTAACTTGGCAGGTCATCATAATTTCACCCACATAGCAACTTATAAAGAGTTGATAGGGTTATGGCACAAACTGGATGCACTTCGTGTACAAATTAGACAATCTCATAAGAAGTATGAGGGTTTTGGACGAAAACTCATCTATTACAAAGGGATTTCATTTTTAATAACTTATTTTAACTTCATAATTTTTGTGTGTTCAATATGCACCATTCAAAGGCACATCACCAATTTTCAACCCTTTCTGACTGCATTTGATATTTTTCATCCATTTAATGAGTTATTTTGAGCTAAATGACACTAGGTTTGAAAAGCATTACAAATGAACTCTGAATAGGTTCTAACTTGGCATTACATCATAATTTCACCCACATAGCAACTTCTAAAGAGTTGAGAGGGTTATGGCAAAAACTGGATGCACTTCGTGTACAAATTGGACAATCTCATAAGAAGTATGAGGGTTACGGACGAAAACTCATCTATTACAATGGGATTTCATTTTTAATAACTTATTTTAACTCCATAATTTTTCGGTGTTCAATATGCACCATTCAAAGGCAACTCACCAATTTTCAACCCTTTCTGACTTAATTTGATATTTTTCATCCATTTAATGATTTATTTTGAGGTAAATGACCCTGGGTTTGAAAAGCATTACAAATGAACTCTAAAAAGGTTGTAACTTGGTAGGTCATCATAATTTCACCCACATAGCAACTTATAAAGAGTTGATAGGGTTATGGCAAAAACGGGATACACTTCGTGTACAAATTGGACAATCTCATAAGAAGTATGAGGGTTTCGGTCGAAAACTCATCTATTACAAAGGGATTTCATTTTTAATAACTTATTTTAACTTTATACTTTTTGTGTGTTCAATATGCACCATTCAAAGGCAGATCACCAATTTTCAACCCTTTCTGACTTCATTTGATATTTTTCATCCATTTAATGATTTATTTTGGGCTAAATGACCCTGGGTTTGAAAAGCATTACAAATGAACTCTGAAAAGGTTGTAACTTGGCATTAAATCATAATTTAACCCACATAGAAACATCTAATGAGTTGAGAGGGTAACGGCGAAAACTGGATGCACTTCATGTACAAATTGGACAATCTCATAAGAAGTATGAGGGTTACGGAAGAAAACTCATCTATTACGAAGGGATTTCATTTTTAATAACTTATTTTAGCTCCATAATTTTTTGGTGTTCAATATGCACCATTCAAAGGCAACTCACCAATTTTCAACCCTTTCTGACTTATTTGATATTTTTCATCCATTTAATGATTTATTTTGAGCTAAATGACCCAGGGTTTGAAAAGCATTACAAATGAACTCTGAAAAGGTTGTAACTTGGTAGGTCGTCATAATTTCGCCCACATAGCAACTTATAAAGAGTTGATAGGGTTACGGCAAAAACGGGATGCACTTTGTGTACAAATTGGACAATCTCATAAGAAGTATGAGGGTTTCGGACGAAAACTCATCTATTACAAAGGGATTTTATTTTTAATAACTTATTTTAACTTCATACTTTTTGTGTGTTCAATATGCACCATTCAAAGGCACATCACCAATTTTCAACCCTTTCTGACTTCATTTGATATTTTTCATCCATTTAATGATTTATTTTGAGCTAAATGACCCTGGGTTTGAAAAGCAATACAAATGAACTCTGAAAAGGTTGTAACTTGGCATTACATCATAATTACACCCACATAGCAACTTCTAAAGAGTTGAGAGGGTTACGCAAAAGATGGATGCACTTCGTGTATAAATTGGACAATGTCATAAGAAGTATGAGGGTTTCGGACGACAACTAATCTATTACAAAGGGATTTCATTTTTTATAACTTATTTTAACTCCATAATTTTTTCGTGTTAATTATGCACCATTCAAAGGTAACTAACCAATTTTCAACCCTTTCTGACTTCATTTGATATTTTTCATCCATTTAATGATTTATTTTGATCTAAATGACCCTGGTTTTAAAAGCATTACAAATGAATCCTGAAAAGGTTGTAACTTGGCAGATCATCATAATTTCACCCACATAGCAACTTATAAAGAGTTGATAGGGTTATGGCACAAACTGGATGCACTTCGTGTACAAATTAGACAATCTCATAAGAAGTATGAGGGTTTTGGACGAAAACTCATCTATTACAAAGGGATTTCATTTTTAATAACTTATTTTAACTTCATAATTTTTGTGTGTTCAATATGCACCATTCAAAGGCACATCACCAATTTTCAACCCTTTCTGACTGCATTTGATATTTTTCATCCATTTAATGAGTTATTTTGAGCTAAATGACACTAGGTTTGAAAAGCATTACAAATGAACTCTGAATAGGTTCTAACTTGGCATTACATCATAATTTCACCCACATAGCAACTTCTAAAGAGTTGAGAGGGTTACGGCAAAAAGTGGATGCACTTCATGTACAAATTGGACAATCTCATAAGAAGTATGAGGGTTACGGATGAAAACTCATCTATTACAATGGGATTTCATTTTTAATAACTTATTTTAACTCCATAATTTTTCGGTGTTCAATATGCACCATTCAAAGGCAACTCACCAATTTTCAACCCTTTCTGACTTAATTTGATATTTTTCATCCATTTAATGATTTATTTTGAGGTAAATGACCCTGGGTTTGAAAAGCATTACAAATGAACTCTAAAAAGGTTGTAACTTGGTAGGTCATCATAATTTCACCCACATAGCAACTTATAAAGAGTTGATAGGGTTACGGCAAAAACGGGATGCACTTCGTGTACAAATTGGACAATCTCATAAGAAGTATGAGGGTTTCGGTCGAAAACTCATCTATTACAAAGGGATTTCATTTTTAATAACTTATTTTAACTTTATACTTTTTGTGTGTTCAATATGCACCATTCAAAGGCAGATCACCAATTTTCAACCCTTTCTGACTTCATTTGATATTTTTCATCCATTTAATGATTTATTTTGAGCTAAATGACCCTGTGTTTGAAAAGCATTACAAATGAACTCTGAAAAGGTTGTAACTTGGCATTAAATCATAATTTCACCCACATAGAAACTTCTAATGAGTTGAGAGGGTAACGGCGAAAACTGGATGCACTTCATGTACAAATTGGACAATCTCATAAGAAGTATGAGGGTTACGGAAGAAAACTCATCTATTACGAAGGGATTTCATTTTTAATAACTTATTTTAGCTCCATAATTTTTTGGTGTTCAATATGCACCATTCAAAGGCAACTCACCAATTTTCAACCCTTTCTGACTTATTTGATATTTTTCATCCATTTAATGATTTATTTTGAGCTAAATGACCCTGGGTTTGAAAAGCATTACAAATGAACTCTGAAAAGGTTGTAACTTGGTAGGTCGTCATAATTTCGCCCACATAGCAACTTATAAAGAGTTGATAGGGTTACGGCAAAAACGGGATGCACTTTGTGTACAAATTGGACAATCTCATAAGAAGTATGAGGGTTTCGGACGAAAACTCATCTATTACAAAGGGATTTTATTTTTAATAACTTATTTTAACTTCATACTTTTTGTGTGTTCAATATGCACCATTCAAAGGCACATCACCAATTTTCAACCCTTTCTGACTTCATTTGATATTTTTCATCCATTTAATGATTTATTTTGAGCTAAATGACCCTGGGTTTGAAAAGCAATACAAATGAACTCTGAAAAGGTTGTAACTTGGCATTACATCATAATTACACCCACATAGCAACTTCTAAAGAGTTGAGAGGGTTACGCAAAAGCTGGATGCACTTCGTGTATAAATTGGACAATGTCATAAGAAGTATGAGGGTTTCGGACGACAACTAATCTATTACAAAGGGATTTCATTTTTTATAACTTATTTTAACTCCATAATTTTTTCGTGTTAATTATGCACCATTCAAAGGTAACTAACCAATTTTCAACCCTTTCTGACTTCATTTGATATTTTTCATCCATTTAATGATTTATTTTGATCTAAATGACCCTGGTTTTAAAAGCATTACAAATGAATCCTGAAAAGGTTGTAACTTGGCAGGTCATCATAATTTCACCCACATAGCAACTTATAAAGAGTTGATAGGGTTATGGCACAAACTGGATGCACTTCGTGTACAAATTAGACAATCTCATAAGAAGTATGAGGGTTTTGGACGAAAACTCATCTATTACAAAGGGATTTCATTTTTAATAACTTATTTTAACTTCATAATTTTTGTGTGTTCAATATGCACCATTCAAAGGCACATCACCAATTTTCAACCCTTTCTGACTGCATTTGATATTTTTCATCCATTTAATGAGTTATTTTGAGCTAAATGACACTGGGTTTGAAAAGCATTACAAATGAACTCTGAATAGGTTCTAACTTGGCATTACATCATAATTTCACCCACATAGCAACTTCTAAAGAGTTGAGAGGGTTACGGCAAAAACTGGATGCACTTCGTGTACAAATTGGACAATCTCATAAGAAGTATGAGGGTTACGGACGAAAACTCATCTATTACAATGGGATTTCATTTTTAATAACTTATTTTAACTCCATAATTTTTCGGTGTTCAATATGCACCATTCAAAGGCAACTCACCAATTTTCAACCCTTTCTGACTTAATTTGATATTTTTCATCCATTTAATGATTTATTTTGAGGTAAATGACCCTGGGTTTGAAAAGCATTACAAATGAACTCTAAAAAGGTTGTAACTTGGTAGGTCATCATAATTTCACCCACATAGCAACTTATAAAGAGTTGATAGGGTTACGGCAAAAACGGGATGCACTTCGTGTACAAATTGGACAATCTCATAAGAAGTATGAGGGTTTCGGACGAAAACTCATCTATTACAAAGGGATTTCATTTTTAATAACTTATTTTAACTTTATACTTTTTGTGTGTTCAATATGCACCATTCAAAGGCACATCACCAATTTTCAACCCTTTCTGACTTCATTTGATATTTTTCATCCATTTAATGATTTATTTTGAGCTAAATGACCCTGTGTTTGAAAAGCATTACAAATGAACTCTGAAAAGGTTGTAACTTGGCATTAAATCATAATTTCACCCACATAGAAACTTCTAATGAGTTGAGAGGGTAACGGCGAAAACTGGATGCACTTCATGTACAAATTGGACAATCTCATAAGAAGTATGAGGGTTACGGAAGAAAACTCATCTATTACGAAGGGATTTCATTTTTAATAACTTATTTTAACTCCATAATTTTTTGGTGTTCAATATGCACCATTCAAAGGCAACTCACCAATTTTCAACCCTTTCTGACTTACTTGATATTTTTCATCCATTTAATGATTTATTTTGAGCTAAATGACCCTGGGTTTGAAAAGCATTACAAATGAACTCTGAAAAGGTTGTAACTTGGTAGGTCGTCATAATTTCGCCCACATAGCAACTTATAAAGAGTTGATAGGGTTACGGCAAAAACGGGATGCACTTTGTGTATAAATTGGACAATCTCATAAGAAGTATGAGGGTTTCGGACGAAAACTCATCTATTACAAAGGGATTTTATTTTTAATAACTTATTTTAACTTCATACTTTTTGTGTGTTCAATATGCACCATTCAAAGGCACATCACCAATTTTCAACCCTTTCTGACTTCATTTGATATTTTTCATCCATTTAATGATTTATTTTGAGCTAAATGACCCTAGGTTTGAAAAGCATTACAAATGAACTCTGAAAAGGTTGTAACTTGGTAGGTCGTCATAATTTCACCCACATAGCAACTTATAAAGAGTTGATACGGTTACGGCAAAAACAGGATGCACTTCGTGTACAAATTGGACAATCTCATAAGAACTATGAGGGTTTCGGATGAAAACTCATCTATTACAAAGGGATTTCATTTTTAATAACTTATTTTAACTTAATACTTTTTGTGTGTTCAATATGCACCATTCAAAGGCACATCACCAATTTTCAACCCTTTCTGACTTCATTTGATATTTTTCATCCATTTAATGATTAATTTTGAGCTAAATGACCCTGGGTTTGAAAAGCATTACAAATGAACTCTGAAAAGGTTGTAACTTGGCATTAAATCATAATTTCACCCACATAGAAACTTCTAATGAGTTGAGAGGGTTACGGCAAAAACTGGATGGACTTCGTGTACAAATTGGACAATCTCATAACAAGTATGAGGGTTACGGAAGAAAACTCATCTATTACAAAGGGATTTCATTTTTAATAACTTATTTTAACTTCATAATTTTTGTGTGTTCAATATGCACCATTCAAAGGCAACTCACCAATTTTCAACCCTTTCTGACTTCATTTGATATTTTTCATCCATTTAATGAGTTATTTTGAGCTAAATGACCCTGGGTTTGAAAAGCATTACAAATGAACTCTGAATAGGTTGTAACTTGGCTAGGTACATCATAATTTCACCCACATAGCAACTTCTAAAGAGTTGCGACGGTTACGGCAAAAAATCGGATGTACTTCGTGTACAAATTGGACAATCTCATAAGAAGTATGAGGGTTTCGGACGAAAACTCATCTATTACAAAGTGATTTCTTTTTTATTAACTTATTTGAACTCCATGCTTTTTGTGTGTTCAATATGCACCATTCACAGGCACATCACAAATTTTCAACCCTTTCTGACTTCATTTGATATTTTTCATCCATTTAATGATTTTTTTGAGCTAAATGACCCAGGGTTTGAAAAGCATTACAAATGAACACTTAAAAGGTTGTAACTTGGCATTACATCATAATTTCACCCACATTGCAACTTCTAAAGAGTTGAGAGGGTTACGCAAAAACTAGATGCACTTCGTGTACAAATTGGACAATGTCAAAAGAAGTATGAGGGTTTCGGACGAAAGCTCATCTATTACAAAGGGATTTCATTTTTAATAACTTATTTTAACTCCATAATTTTTTGGTGTTCAATATGCACCATTCAAAGCCAACTAACCAATTTTCAACCCTTTCTACTTCATTTGATATTTTTCATCCATTTAATGATTTATTTTGAGCTAAATGACCCTCGTTTGAAAAGCATTACAAATGAACTCTCAAAAGGTTGTAACTTGGTAGGTCATCATAATTTCACCCACATAGCTACTTATAAAGAGTTGATAGGGTTACGGCAAAAACTGGATCCACTTCGTGTACAAATTGGACAATCCGAGAAGAAGTATGAGGGTTTCGGACGAAAACTCATCTATTACAAAGTGATTTCATCTTTAATAACTTATTTGAACTCCATGCTTTTTGTGTGTTCAATATGCACCATTCAAAGGCACATCACCAATTTTCATCCCTTTCTGACTTCATTTGATATTTTTCATTCATTTAATGATTTATTTTGAGCTAAAAGACCCTGGGTTTGAAAAGCATTACAAATGAACTCTGAGAAGGTTGTAACTTGGAATTACATCATAATTTCACCCACATAGCAACTTCTAAAGAGTTGAGAGGGTTACGCAAAAGCTGGATGCACTTCGTGTACAAATTGGACAATGTCATAAGAAGTATGAGGGTTTCGAACGAAAACTCATCTATTACAAAGGGATTTCATTTTTATAACTTATTTTAAATCCATCATTTTTTCGTGTTCAATATGCACCATTGAAGGGCAACTAACCAATTTTCAACCCTTTCTGACTTCATTTGATATTTTTCATCCATTTAATGATTTATTTTGAGCTAAATGACCCTGGTTTGAAAAGCATTACAAATGAACTCTGAAAAGGTAGTAACTTGGCAGGTCATCATAATTTCACCCACATAGCAACTTATAAAGAGTTGATAGGGTTACGGCAAAAACGGGATTCACTTCGTGTACAAATTGGACAATCTCATAAGAAGTATGAGGGTTTCGGACGAAAACTCATCTATTACAAAGGGATTTCATTTTTAATAACTTATTTTAACTTCATACTTTTTGTGTGTTCAATATGCACCATTCAAAGGCACATCACCAATTTTCAACCCTTTCTGACTTCATTTGATATTTTTCATCCATTTAATGATTTATTTTGAGCTAAATGACCCTGGGTTTAAAAAGCATTACAAATGAAGTCTGAAAAGGTTGTAACTTGGCATTAAATCATAATTTCACCCACATAGAAACTTGTAATGAGTTGAGAGGGTTACGGCAAAAACTGGATGCACTTTGTGTACAAATTGGACAATCTCATAAGAAGTATGAGGGTTACGGAAGAAAACTCATCTATTACAAATGGATTTCATTTTTAATAACTTATTTTAACTCCATAATTTTTTGGTGTTCAATATGCACCATTCAAAGGCAACTCACCAAGTTTCAACCCTTTCTGACTTCATTTGATACTTTTCATCCATTTAATGATTTATTTTGAGCTAAATGACCCTGGGTTTGAAAAGCATTACAAATGAACTCTGAAAAGGTTGTAACTTGGTAGGTCGTCATAATTTCACCTACATAGCAACTTATAAAGAGTTGATAGGGTTACGGCAAAAACGAGATGCACTTCGTGTACAAATTGGACAATCTCATAAGAAGTATGAGGGTTTCGGACGAAAACTCATCTATTAGAAAGGGATTTCATTTTTAATAACTTATTTTAACTTCATACTTTTTGTGTGTTCAATATGCACCATTCAAAGGCACATCACCAATTTTCAACCCTTTCTGACTTCATTTGATATTTTTCATCCATTTAATGATTTTTTTTGAGCTAAATGACCCAGGGTTTGAAAAGCATTACAAATGAACACTTAAAAGGTTGTAACTTGGCATTACATCATAATTTCACCCACATTGCAACTTCTAAAGAGTTGAGAGGGTTACGCAAAAACTAGATGCACTTCGTGTACAAATTGGACAATGTCATAAGAAGTATGAGGGTTCCGGACGAAAACTCATCTATTACAAAGGGATTTCATTTTTAATAACTTATTTTAACTCCATAATTTTTTGGTGTTCAATATGCACCATTCAAAGCCAACTAACCAATTTTCAACCCTTTCTACTTCATTTGATATTTTTCATCCATTTAATGATTTATTTTGAGCTAAATGACCCTCGTTTGAAAAGCATTACAAATGAACTCTCAAAAGGTTGTAACTTGGTAGGTCATCATAATTTCACCCACATAGCTACTTATAAAGATTTGATAGGGTTATGGCAAAAACTGGATCCACTTCGTGTACAAATTGGACAATCCGAGAAGAAGTATGAGGGTTTCGGACGAAAATTCATCTATTACAAAGTGATTTCATCTTTAATAACTTATTTGAACTGCATGCTTTTTGTGTGTTCAATATGCACCATTCAAAGGCACATCACCAATTTTCATCCCTTTCTGACTTCATTTGATATTTTTCATCCATTTAATGATTTATTTTGAGCTAAATGACCCTGGGTTTGAAAAGCATTACAAATGAACTCTGAGAAGGTTGTAACTTGGCATTACATCATAATTTCACCCACATAGCAACTTCTAAAGAGTTGAGAGGGTTACGCAAAAGCTGGATGCACTTCGTGTACAAATTGGACAATGTCATAAGAAGTATGAGGGTTTCGAACGAAAACTCATCTATTACAAAGGGATTTCATTTTTTATAACTTATTTTAAATCCATCATTTTTTCGCGTTCAATATGCACCATTCAAGGGCAACTAACCAATTTTCAACCCTTTCTGACTTCATTTGATATTTTCATCCATTTAATGATTTATTTTGAGCTAAATGACCCTGGTTTGAAAAGCATTACAAATGAACTCTGAAAAGGTAGTAACTTGGCAGGTCATCATAATTTCACCCACATAGCAACTTATAAAGAGTTGATAGGGTTACGGCAAAAACGGGATTCACTTCGTGTACAAATTGGACAATCTCATAAGAAGTATGAGGGTTTCGGACGAAAACTCATCTATTACAAAGGGATTTCATTTTTAATAACTTATTTTAACTTCATACTTTTTGTGTGTTCAATATGCACCATTCAAAGGCACATCACCAATTTTCAACCCTTTCTGACTTCATTTGATATTTTTCATCCATTTAATGATTTATTTTGAGCTAAATGACCCTGGCTTTGAAAAGCATTACAAATGAACTCTAAAAAGGTTGTAACTTGGCATTAAATCATAATTTCACCCACATAGAAACTTCTAATGAGTTGAGAGGGTTACGGCAAAAACTGGATGCACTTTGTGTACAAATTGGACAATCTCATAAGAAGTATGAGGGTTACGGAAGAAAACTCATCTATTACAAAGGGATTTCATTTTTAATAACTTATTTTAACTCCATAATTTTTTGGTGTTCAATATGCACCATTCAAAGGCAACTCACCAAGTTTCAACCCTTTCTGACTTCATTTGATACTTTTCATCCATTTAATGATTTATTTTGAGCTAAATGACCCTGGGTTTGAAAAGCATTACAAATGAACTCTGAAAAGGTTGTAACTTGGTAGGTCTTCATAATTTCACCTACATAGCAACTAATAAAGAGTTGATAGGGTTACGGCAAAAACGGGATGCACTTCGTGTACAAATTGGACAATCTCATAAGAAGTATGAGGGTTTCGGACGAAAACTCATCTATTAGAAAGGGATTTCATTTTTAATAACTTATTTTGACTTCATACTTTTTGTGTGTTCAATATGCACCATTCAAAGGCACATCACCAATTTTCAACCCTTTCTGACTTCATTTGATATTTTTCATCCATTTAATGATTTATTTTGAGCTAAATGACCCTGGGTTTGAAAAGCATTACAAATGAACTCTAAAAATGTTGTAACTTGGCATTAAATCATAATTTCACCCACATAGAAACTTCTAATGAGTTGAGAGGGTTACGGCAAAAACTGGATGCACTTTGTGTACAAATTGGACAATCTCATAAGAAGTATGAGGGTTTCGGACGAAAACTCATCTATTACAAAGGGATTTCATTTTTAATAACTTATTTTAACTCCATAATTTTTTGGTGTTCAATATGCACCATTCAAAGGCAACTCACCAAGTTTCAACCCTTTCTGACTTCATTTGATACTTTTCATCCATTTAATGATTTATTTTGAGCTAAATGACCCTGGGTTTGAAAAGCATTACAAATGAACTCTGAAAAGGTTGTAACTTGGTAGGTCGTCATAATTTCACCCACATAGCAACTTATAAAGAGTTGATAGGGTTACGGCAAAAACGGGATGCACTTCGTGTACAAATTGGACAATCTCATAAGAAGTATGAGGGTTTCGGACGAAAACTCATCTATTACAAAGGGATTTCATTTTTAATAACTTATTTTAACTTCATACTTTTTGTGTGTTCAATATGCACCATTCAAAGGCACATCACCAATTTTCAACCCTTTCTGACTTCATTTGATATTTTTCTTCCATTTAATGATTTATTTTGAGCTAAATGACCCTGGGTTTGAAAAGCATTACAAATGAACTCTGAAAAGGTTGTAAATTGGCATTAAATCATAATTTCGCCGACATAGAAACTTCTAATGAGTTAGAGGGTTACGGCAAAAACTAGATGCACTTCGTGTACAAATTGGACAATCTCATAAGAAGTATGAGGGTTTCGGACGAAAACTCATCTATTACAAAGTGATTTCATTTTTAATAACTTATTTGAACTCCCTGCTTTTTGTGTGTTCAATATGCGTCATTCAAAGGCACATCACCAATTTTCAACCCTTTCTGACTTCACTTGATATTTTTCATCCATTTAATGATTTTTTGAGCTAAATGACCCAGGGTTTGAGAAGCATTACAAATGAACACTGAAAAGGTTGTAACTTGGCATTACATCATAATTTCACCCACATTGCAACTTCTAAAGAGTTGAGAGGGTTACGCAAAAACTGGATGCACTTCGTGTACAAATTGGACAATGTCATAAGAAGTATGAGGGTTTCGGACGAAAACTCATCTATTACAAAGGAGTTTCATTTTTAATAACTTATTTTAACTTCATACTTTTTGTGTGTTCAATATGCACCATTCAAAGGCACATCACCAATTTTCAACCCTTTCTGACTTCATTTGATATTTTTCATCCATTTAATGTTTTTTTTGAGCTAAATGACCCTGGGTTTGAAAAGCATTACAAATGAACACTGAAAAGGTTGTAACTTGGCATTACATCATAATTTCACCCACATTGCAACTTCTAAAGAGTTGAGAGCTTTACGGCAAAAACTGGATGCACTTCGTGTACAAATTGGACAATCTCATAAGAAGTATGAGGGTTGCGGACGAAAACTCATCTATCACAAAGGGATTTCATTTTTATAACTTATTTTAACTCCATAATTTTTTGGTGTTCAATATGCACTATTCAAAGGGAACTCACCAACTTTCAACCCTTTCTGACTTCATTTGATATTTTTCATCCATTTAATGGTTTATTTTGAGCTAAACGACCCTGGGTTTGAAAACCATTACAAATGAACTCTAAGAAGGTTGTAACTTGGCATTACATCATAATTTCACACACATAGCAACTTCTAAAGAGTTGAGAGGGTTACGCAAAAGCTGGATGCACTTCGTGTACAAATTGGACAATGTCATAAGAAGTATGAGGGTTTTTTGGACGAAAACTCATCTATTACAAAGGGATTTCATTTTTTATAACTTATTTTAACTCCATAATTTTTTCGTGTTCAATATGCACCATTCAAAGGCAACTAACCAATTTTCAACCCTTTCTGACTTCATTTGATATTTTTCATCCATTTAATGATTTATTTTGAGCTAAATGACCCTGGTTTGAAAAGCATTACAAATGAACTCTGAAAAGGTAGTAACTTGGCAGGTCATCATAATTTCACCCACATAGCAACTTATAAAGAGTTGATAGGGTTACGTCAGAAACTAGATGCACTTCGTGTACAAATTGGACAATCTCATAAGAAGTATGAGGGTTTCGGACGAAAACTCATCTATTACAAAGGGATTTCATTTTTAATAACTTATTTTACCTTCATACTTTTTGTGTGTTCAATATGCACCACTCAAAGGCACATCACCAATTTTCAACCCTTTCTGACTTCATTTGATATTTTTCATCCATTTAATGTTTTTTTTGAGCTAAATGACCCTGGTTTGAAAAGAATTACAAATGAACACTGAAAAGATTGTAACTTGGCATTACATCATAATTTCACCCACATTGCAACTTCTAAAGAGTTGAGATCTTTACGGCAAAAACTGGATGCACTTCGTGTACAAATTGGACAATCTCATAAGAAGTATGAGGGTTGCAGACGAAAACTCATCTATTACAAAGGGATTTCATTTTTAATAAGTTATTTTAACTCCATAATTTTTTGGTGTTCAATATGCACTATTCAAAGGGAACTCAGCAATTTTCAACCCTTTCTGACTTCATTTGATATTTTTCATCCATTTAATGATTTATTTTGAGCTAAATGACCCTGGGTTTGAAAAGCATTACAAATGACCTCTGAAAAGGTTGTAACTGGGTAGGTCATCATAATTTCACCGACATAGCAACTTCTAAAGAGTTGCGAGGGTTACGGCAAAAACTGGATGCACTTCGTGTACAAATTGGACAATCTCATAAGAAGTATGGGGGTTACGGAAGAAAACTCATCTATGACAAGGAGGTTTCATTTTTAATAACTTATTTTAACTCCATAATTTTTTGGTGTTCAATATGCACCATTCAAAGGCAACTCACCAATTTTCAACCCTTTCTAACTTCATTTGATATTTTTCATCCATTTAATGATTTATTTTGAGCTAAATGATCCTGGGTTTGAAAAGCATTACAAATGAACTCTGAAAAGGTTGTAACTTGGTAGGTCGTCATAATTTCACCCACATAGCAACTTATAAAGAGATGATAGGGTTACGGCAAAAACGGGATGCACTTCGTGTACAAATTGGACAATCTCATAAGAAGTATGAGGGTTTCGCACGAAAACTCATCTATTACAAAGGGATTTCATTTTTAATAACTTATTTTAATTTCATAATTTTTGTGTGTTCAATATGCACCATTCAAAGGCACATCACCAATTTTCAACCCTTTCTGACTTCAGTTGATATTTTTCATCCATTTAATGATTTATTTTGAGCTAAATGACCCTGGGTTTGAAAAGCATCACAAATGAACTCTGAAAAGGTTGTAACTTGGCATTAAATCATAATTTCACCCACATAGAAACTTCTAATGAGTTGAGAGGGTTACGGCAAAAACTGGATGCACTTCGTGTACAAATTGGACAATCTCATAAGAAGTATGAGGGTTACGAAAGAAAACTCATCTATTACAAAGGGATTTCATTTTTAATAACTTATTTTAACTCCATAATTTTTTGGTGTTCAATATGCACCATTCAAAGGCAACTCACCAAGTTTCAACCCTTTCTGACTTCATTTGATATTTTTCATCCATTTAATGATTTATTTTGAGCTAAATGACCCTGGGTTTGAAAAGCATTACAAATGAACTCTGAAAAGGTTGTAATTGGGTAGGTCATCATAATTTCACCGACATAGCAACTTCTAAAGAGTTGCGAGGGTTACGGCAAAAACTGGATGTACTTCGTGTACAAATTGGACAATCTCATAAGATGTATGAGGGTTTCGGACGAAAACTCATCTATTACAAAGTGATTTCATTTTTTGTAACTTATTTGAACTCCATGCTTTTTGTGTGTTCAATATGCACGATTCAAAGGCACATCACCAATTTTCAACCCTTTCTGACTTCATTTGATATTTTTCATCCATTTAATGATTTTTTTGAGCTAAATGACCTGGGGTTTGAAAAGCATTACAAATGAACACTGAAAAGGTTGTAACTTGGCATTACATCAAAATTTCACGCACATTGCAACTTCTAAAGAGTTGAGAGCTTTACGGCAAAAACTGGATGCACTTCGTGTACAAATTGGACAATCTCATAAGAAGTATGAGGGTTGTGGACGAAAACTCATCTATTACAAAGGGATTTCATTTTTAATAACTTATTTTAACTCCATAATTTTTTGGTGTTCAATGTGCACTATTCAAAGGGAACTCACCAATTTTCAACCCTTTCTGACTTCATTTGATATTTTTCATCCATTTAATGATTTATTTTGAGCTAAATGACCCTGGGTTTGAAAAGCATTACAAATGAACTCTGAAAAGGTTGTAACTGGGTAGTTCATCATAATTTCACCGACATAGCAACTTATAAAGAGTTGCGAGGGTTACGGCAAAAACTGAATGCACTTCGTGTACAAATTGGACAACCTCATAAGAAGTATGAGGGTTTTGGACGAAAAGTCATTTATTACAAAGTGATTTCATTTTTAATTACTTATTGAACTCCATGGTTTTTGTGTGTTCAATATGCACCATTCAAAGGCACATCACCAATTTTCAACCCTTTCTGACTTGATTTGATATTTTGCATCCATTTAATGATTTATTTTGAGCTAAATGATCCTGGGTTTGAAAAGCATTACAAATGAACTCTGAAAAGGTTGTCACTTGGCATTACATCATAATTTCACCCACATAGCAACTTCTAAAGAGTTGAGAGGGTTACACAAAAACTGGATGCACTTCGTGTACAAATTGGACAATGTCATAAGAAGTATGAGGGTTTCGGACGAAAACTAATCTATTACAAAGGGATTTCATTTTTAATAACTTATTTTAACTCCATAATTTTTTGGTGTTCAATATGCACCATTCAAAGGCAACTAACCAATTTTCAACCCTTTCTGACTTCATTTGATATTTTTCATCCATTTAATGATTTATTTTGAGCTAAATGACCCTCGTTTGAAAAGCATTACAAATGAACTCTGAAAAGGTTGTAACTTGGTAGGTCATCATAATTTCACCCACATAGCAACTTATAAAGAGTTGAGAGGGTTACGGCAAAAACTGGATGCACTTCGTGTACAAATTGGACAATCTCATAAGAAGTATGAGGGTTTCGGACGAAAACTCATCTATTACAAAGGGATTTCATTTTTAATAACTTATTTTAACTCCATAATTTTTTGGTGTTCAATATGCACCATTCAAAGGCAACTAACCAATTTTCAACCCTTTCTGACTTCATTTGATATTTTTCATCCATTTAATGATTTATTTTGAGCTAAATGACCCTGGTTTAAAAAGCATTACAAATGAACTCTGAAAAGGTAGTAACTTGGCAGGTCATCATAATTTCACCCACATAACAACTTATAAAGAGTTGATAGGGTTACGGCAAAAACTGGATGCACTTCGTGTACAAATTGGACAATCTCATAAGAAGTATGAGGGTTTCGGATGAAAACTCATCTATTACAAAGGGATTTCATTTTTAATAACTTATTTTAACTTCATACTTTTTGTGTGTTCAATATGCACCATTCAAAGGCACATCACCAATTTTCAACCCTTTCTGACTTCATTTGATATTTTTCATCCATTTAATGATTTATTTTGAGCTAAATGACCCTGGGTTTGAAAAGCATTACAAATGAACTCTGAATAGGTTGTAACTTGGCATTACATAATAATTTCACCCACATAGCAACTTCTAAAGAGTTGAGAGCTTTACGGCAAAAATTGGATGCACTTCGTGTACAAATTGGACAATCTCATAAGAAGTATGAGGATTGCGGACGAAAACTCATCTATTACAAAGGGATTTCATTTTTAATAACTTATTTTAACTCCATAATTTTTTGGTGTTCAATATGCACTATTCAAAGGGAACTCACCAATTTTCAACCCTTTCTGACTTCATTTGATATTTTTCATCGATTTAATGATTTATTTTGAGCTAAATGACCCTGGGTTTGACAAGCATTACAAATGAACTCTGAAAAGGTTGTAACTGGGTAGGTCATCATAATTTCTCCGACATAGCAACTTCTAAAGAGTTGCGAGGGTTACGGCAAAAACTGGATGCACTTCGTGTACAAATTGGACAATCTCATAAGAAGTATGAGGGTTTTGGACGAAAACTCATTTATTACAAAGTGATTTCATTTTTAATTACTTATTTGAACTCCATGGTTTTTGTGTGTTCAATATGCACCATTCAAAGGCACATCACCAATTTTCAACCCTTTCTGTCTTCATTTGATATTTTTCATCCATTTAATGATTTATTTTGAGCTAAATGATCCTGGGTTTGAACAGCATTACAAATGAACTCTGAAAAGGTTGTCACTTGGCATTACATCATAATTTCACCCACCTAGCAACTTCTAAAGAGTTGAGAGGGTTACGCAAAAACTGGATGCACTTCGTGTACAAATTGGACAATGTCATAAGAAGTATGAGGGTTTCGGACGAAAACTAATCTATTACAAAGGGATTTCATTTTTAATAACTTACTTTAACTCCATAATTTTTTGGTGTTCAATATGCACCATTCAAAGGCAACTAACCAATTTGCAACCTTTCTGACTTCATTTGATATTTTTCATCCATTTAATGATTTATTTTGAGCTAAATGACCCTCGTTTGAAAAGCATTACAAATGAACTCTGAAAAGGTTGTAACTTGGTAGGTCATCATAATTTCACCCACATAGCAACTTATAAAGAGTTGAGAGGGTTACGGCAAAAACTGGATGCACTTCGTGTACAAATTGGACAATCTCATAAGAAGTATGAGGGTTTCGGACGAAAACTCATCTATTACAAAGGGATTTCATTTTTAATAACTTATTTTAACTCCATAATTTTTTGGTGTTCAATATGCACCATTCAAAGGCAACTAACCAATTTTCAACCCTTTCTGACTTCATTTGATATTTTTCATCCATTTAATGATTTATTTTGAGCTAAATGACCCTGGTTTAAAAAGCATTACAAATGAACTCTGAAAAGGTAGTAACTTGGCAGGTCATCATAATTTCACCCACATAACAACTTATAAAGAGTTGATAGGGTTACGGCAAAAACTGGATGCACTTCGTGTACAAATTGGACAATCTCATAAGAAGTATGAGGGTTTCGGATGAAAACTCATCTATTACAAAGGGATTTCATTTTTAATAACTTATTTTAACTTCATACTTTTTGTGTGTTCAATATGCACCATTCAAAGGCACATCACCAATTTTCAACCCTTTCTGACTTCATTTGATATTTTTCATCCATTTAATGATTTATTTTGAGCTAAATGACCCTGGGTTTGAAAAGCATTACAAATGAACTCTGAATAGGTTGTAACTTGGCATTACATAATAATTTCACCCACATAGCAACTTCTAAAGAGTTGAGAGCTTTACGGCAAAAATTGGATGCACTTCGTGTACAAATTGGACAATCTCATAAGAAGTATGAGGATTGCGGACGAAAACTCATCAATTACAAAGGGATTTCATTTTTAATAACTTATTTTAACTCCATAATTTTTTGGTGTTCAATATGCACTATTCAAAGGGAACTCACCAATTTTCAACCCTTTCTGACTTCATTTGATATTTTTCATCGATTTAATGATTTATTTTGAGCTAAATGACCCTGGGTTTGACAAGCATTACAAATGAACTCTGAAAAGGTTGTAACTGGGTAGGTCATCATAATTTCTCCGACATAGCAACTTCTAAAGAGTTGCGAGGGTTACGGCAAAAACTGGATGCACTTCGTGTACAAATTGGACAATCTCATAAGAAGTATGAGGGTTTTGGACGAAAACTCATTTATTACAAAGTGATCTCATTTTTAATTACTTATTTGAACTCCATGGTTTTTGTGTGTTCAATATGCACCATTCAAAGGCACATCACCAATTTTCAACCCTTTCTGTCTTCATTTGATATTTTTCATCCATTTAATGATTTATTTTGAGCTAAATGATCCTGGGTTTGAAAAGCATTACAAATGAACTCTGAAAAGGTTGTCACTTGGCATTACATCATAATTTCACCCACCTAGCAACTTCTAAAGAGTTGAGAGGGTTACGCAAAAACTGGATGCACTTCGTGTACAAATTGGACAATGTCATAAGAAGTATGAGGGTTTCGGACGAAAACTAATCTATTACAAAGGGATTTCATTTTTAATAACTTACTTTAACTCCATAATTTTTTGGTGTTCAATATGCACCATTCAAAGGCAACTAACCAATTTGCAACCTTTCTGACTTCATTTGATATTTTTCATCCATTTAATGATTTATTTTGAGCTAAATGACCCTCGTTTGAAAAGCATTACAAATGAACTCTGAAAAGGTTGTAACTTGGTAGGTCATCATAATTTCACCCACATAGCAACTTATAAAGAGTTGAGAGGGTTACGGCAAAACTGGATGCACTTCGTGTACAAATTGGACAATCTCATAAGAAGTATGAGGGTTTCGGACGAAAACTCATCTATTACAAAGGGATTTCATTTTTAATAACTTATTTTAACTCCATAATTTTTTGGTGTTCAATATGCACCATTCAAAGGCAACTAACCAATTTTCAACCCTTTCTGACTTTATTTGATATTTTTCATCCATTTAATGATTTATTTTGAGCTAAATGACCCTGGTTTAAAAAGCATTACAAATGAACTCTGAAAAGGTAGTAACTTGGCAGGTCATCATAATTTCACCCACATAACAACTTATAAAGAGTTGATAGGGTTACGGCAAAAACTGGATGCACTTCGTGTACAAATTGGACAATCTCATAAGAAGTATGAGGGTTTCGGATGAAAACTCATCTATTACAAAGGGATTTCATTTTTAATAACTTATTTTAACTTCATACTTTTTGTGTGTTCAATATGCACCATTCAAAGGCACATCACCAATTTTCAACCCTTTCTGACTTCATTTGATATTTTTCATCCATTTAATGATTTATTTTGAGCTAAATGACCCTGGGTTTGAAAAGCATTACAAATGAACTCTGAATAGGTTGTAACTTGGCATTACAACATAATTTCACCCACATAGCAACTTCTAAAGAGTTGAGAGCTTTACGGCAAAAATTGGATACACTTCGTGTACAAATTGGACAATCTCATAAGAAGTATGAGTATTGCGGACGAAAACTCATCAATTACAAAGGGATTTCATTTTTAATAACTTATTTTAACTCCATAATTTTTTGGTGTTCAATATGCACTATTCAAAGGGAACTCACCAATTTTCAACCCTTTCTGACTTCATTTGATATTTTTCATCGATTTAATGATTTATTTTGAGCTAAATGACCCTGGGTTTGACAAGCATTACAAATGAACTCTGAAAAGGTTGTAACTGGGTAGGTCATCATAATTTCTCCGACATAGCAACTTCTAAAGAGTTGCGAGGGTTACGGCAAAAACTGGATGCACTTCGTGTACAAATTGGACAATCTCATAAGAAGTATGAGGGTTTTGGACGAAAACTCATTTATTACAAAGTGATTTAATTTTTAATTACTTATTTGAACTCCATGGTTTTTGTGTGTTCAATATGCACCATTCAAAGGCACATCACCAATTTTCAACCCTTTCTGTCTTCATTTGATATTATTCATCCATTTAATGATTTATTTTGAGCTAAATGATCCTGGGTTTGAAAAGCATTACAAATGAACTCTGAAAAGGTTGTCACTTGGCATTACATCATAATTTCACCCACCTAGCAACTTCTAAAGAGTTGAGAGGGTTACGCAAAAACTGGATGCACTTCGTGTACAAATTGGACAATGTCATAAGAAGTATGAGGGTTTCGGACGAAAACTAATCTATTACAAAGGGATTTCATTTTTAATAACTTACTTTAACTCCATAATTTTTTGGTGTTCAATATGCACCATTCAAAGGCAACTAACCAATTTGCAACCTTTCTGACTTCATTTGATATTTTTCATCCATTTAATGATTTATTTTGAGCTAAATGACCCTCGTTTGAAAAGCATTCCAAATGAACTCTGAAAAGGTTGTAACTTGGTAGGTCATCATAATTTCACCCACATAGCAACTTATAAAGAGTTGATAGGGTTACGGCAAAAACTGGATGCACTTCGTGTACAAATTGGACAATCTCATAAGAAGTATGAGGGTTTCGGACGAAAACTCATTATTACAAAGGGATTTCATTTTTAATAACTTATTTTAACTCCATAATTTTTTGGTGTTCAATATGCACCATTCAAAGGTAACTAACCAATTTTCAACCCTTTCTGACTTCATTTGATATTTTTCATCCATTAAATGATTTATTTTTAGCTAAATGACCCTGGTTTGAAAAGCATTACAAATGAACTCTGAAAAGGTTGTAACTTGGCAGGTCATCATAATTTCACCCACATAGCAACTTATAAAGAGTTGATAGGGTTACGGCAGAAACTGGATGCACTTCGTGTACAAATTGGACAATCTCATAAGAAGTATGAGGGTTTCGGACGAAAAATCATCTATTAGAAAGGTATTTCATTTTTAATAACTTATTTTAACTTCATAATTTTTGTGTGTTCAATATGCACCATTCAAAGGCACATCACCAATTTTCAACCCTTTCTGACTTCATTTGATATTCTCCATCCATTTAATGATTTATTTTTAGCTAAATGACCCTGGGTTTGAAAAGCATTACAAATGAACTCTGAATTGGTTGTAACTTGGCATTACAACATAATTTCACCCACATAGCAACTTCTAAAGAGTTGAGAGCTTTACGGCAAAAACTGGATGCACTTCGTGTACAAATTGGACAATCTCATAAGAAGTATGAGGGTTACGAACGAAAACACATCTATTACAAAGGGATTTCATTTTTAATAACTTATTTTAACTCCATAATTTTTTGGTGTTCAATATGCACTATACAAAGGGAACTCACCAAGTTTCAACCCTTTCTGACTTCATTTGATATTTTTCATCCACTTAATGATTTATTTTGAGCTAAATGACCCTGGGTTTGAAAAGCATTACAAATGAACTCTGAAAAGGTTCTAACTGGGTAGGTCATCATAATTTCACCGACATAGCAACTTCTAAAGAGTTGCGAGGGTTACGGCAAAAACTGGATGCACTTCGTGTACAAATTGGACAATCTCATAAGAAGTATGAGGGTTTCGGACGAAAACTTATATATTACAAAGTGATTTCATTTTTAATAACTTATTTGAACTCCATGCTTTTTGTGTGTTCAATATGCACCATTCAATGGCACATCACCAATTTTCAACCCTTTCTGACTTCATTTGATATTTTTCATCCATTTAATGATTTATTTTGAGCTAAATGACCCTGGGTTTGAAAAGCATTACAAATGAACTCTGAAAAAGGTTGTCACTTGGCATTACATCATAATTTCACCCACATAGCAACTTCTAAAGAGTTGAGTAGGGTTACGACAAAACTGGATGCACTTCGTGTACAAATTGGACAATGTCATAAGAAGTATGTGGGTTTCGGACGAAAACTCATCTATTACAAAGGGATTTCATTTTTTATAACTTATTTTAACTCCATAATTTTTGTGTGTTCAATATGCACCATTCAAAGGCAACTCACCAATTTTCAACCCTTTCTGACTTCATTTGATATTTTTCATCCATTTAATGATTTATTTTGAGCTAAATGACCCTCGGTTTGAAAAGCATTACAAATGAACTCTGAAAAGGTTTGTAACTTGGTAGGTCATCATAATTTCACCCACATAGCAACTTATAAAGAGTTGATAGGGTTACGGCAAAAACTGGATGCACTTCGTGTACAAATTGGACAATCTCATAAGAAGTATGAGGGTTTGGGACGAAAACTCATCTATTACAAAGGGATTTCATTTTTAATAACTTATTTTAACTCCATAATTTTTTGGTGTTCAATAAGCACCATTCAAAGGCAACTAACTAATTTTCAACCCTTCTGACTTCATTTGATATTTTTATCCATTTAATGATTTATTTTGGGCTAAATGACCCTCGTTTGAAAAGCATTACAAATGAACTCTGAAAAGGTCTTAACTTGGTAGGTCATCATAATTTCACCCACATAGCAACTTATAAAGAGTTGATAGGGTTACGGCAAAAACTGGATGCACTTCGTGTACAAATTGGACAATCTCAGAAGAAGTATGAGGGTTTCGGACGAAAACTCATCTATTACAAAGTGATTTCATTTTTAATAACTTATTTGAACTCCATGCTTTTTGTGTGTTCAATATGCACCATTCAAAGGCACATCACCAATTTTCAACCCTTTCTGACTTCATTTGATATTTTTCATCCATTTAATGATTTATTTTGAGCTAAATGACCCTGGGTTTGAAAAGCATTACAAATGAACTCTGAGAAGGTTGTAACTTGGCATTACATCATAATTTCACCCACATAGCAACTTCTAAAGAGTTCAGAGGGTTACGCAAAAGCTGGATGCACTTCGTGTAGAAATTGGACAATGCCATAGGAAGTATGAGGGTTTGAGACGAAAACTCATCTATTACAAAGGAATTTCATTTTTTTTAATTTATTTTAACTCCATAATTTTTTCGTTTTCAATATGCACCATTCAAAGGCAACTAACCAATTTTCAACCCTTTCTGACTTCATTTGATATTTTTCATCCATTTAATGATTTATTTTTAGCTAAATGACCCTGGTTTGAAAAGCATTACAAATGAACTCTGAAAAGGTTGTAACTTGGCTAGGTCATCATAATTTTCACCCACATAGCAACTTACTAAAGAGTTGATAGGGTTACGGCAAAAACTGGATGCACTTCGTGTACAAATTGGACAATCTCATAAGAAGTATGAGGGTTTCGGACGAAAACTCATCTATTACAAAGGGATTTCATTTTTAATAACTTATTTTAACTCATACTTTTTGTGTGTTCAATATGCACCATTCAAGGCACATCACCAATTTTCAACCTTTCTGACTTCATTTGATATTTTTCATCCATTTAATGATTTATTTTGAGCTAAATGACCCTGGGTTTGAAAAGCATTACAAATGAACTCTGAAAGGTTGTAACTTGGCATTACACATAATTTCACCCACATAGCAACTTCTAAAGAGTTGAGAGGGTTACGGCAAAAACTGGATGCACTTCGTGTACAAATTGGACAATCTCATAAGAAGTATGAGGGTAACGGACGAAAACTCAGCTATTACAAAGGGATTTCATTTTTAATAACTTATTTTAACTCCATAATTTTTGGTGTTCAATATGCACCATTCAAAGGCAACATCACCAATTTCAACCCTTTCTGACTTCATTTGATATTTTTCATCCATTTAATGATTTATTTTGAGCTAAATGACCCTGGGTTTGAAAAGCATTACAAATGAACTCTGAAAAGGTTGTAACTGGTAGGTCATCATAATTTCACCCACATAGCAACTTCTAAAGAGTTGAGAGGGTTACGCAAAAACTGGATGCACTTCGTGTACAAATTGGACAATCTCATAAGAATGTATGAGGGTTTCGGACGAAACTCATCTATTACAAAGTGATTCATTTTTAATAACTTATTTTAACTCCATACTTTTTGTGTGTTCAATATGCACCATTCAAAGGCACATCACCAATTTTCAACACTTTCTGACTTCATTTGATATTTTTCATCCATTTAATGATTTATTTTGAGCTAAATGACCCTGGGTTTCAAAAGCATTACAAATGAACTCTGAATAGGTTGTAACTTGGCATTACATCATAATTTCACCCACATAGCAACTTCTAAAGAGTTGAGAGCTTTACGGCAAAAACTGGATGCACTTCGTGTACAAATTGGACAATCTCATCAGAAGTATGAGGGTTACGGACGAAAACTCATCTATTACAAAGGGATTTCATTTTTAGTAACTTATTTTAACTCCATAATTTCTTGGTGTTCAATATGCACCATTCAAAGGGAACTCACCAATTTTCAACCCTTTCTGACCTCATTTGATATTTTTCATACATTTAATGATTTATTTTGAGCTAAATGACCCTGGGTTTGAAAAAGCATACAAATGAACTCTGAAAAGGTTGTAACTTGGTAGGTCATCATAATTTTCACCCGACATAAGCAACTTCTAAAGAGTCTGAGAGGGTTACGGCAGAAACTGGATGCACTTCGTGTACAAATTGGACAATCTCATAAGAAGTATGAGGGTTTCGGACGAAAACTCATCTATTACAAAGGGATTTCATTTTTAATAACTTATTTTAACTTCATACTTTTTGTGTGTTCAATATGCACCATTCAAAGGCACATCACCAATTTTTCAACCCTTTCTGACTTCATTTGATATTTTTCATCCATTTAATGATTTATTTTGCGCTAAATGACCCTGGGTTTGAAAAGCATTACAAATGAAACTTGAAAAGGTTGTAACTTGGCATTACATCATAATTTCACCCACATAGAAACTTCTAAAGAGTTGAGAGGGTTACACAAAAAGTGGATACACTTCGTGTACAAATTGGACAATGTCATAAGAAGTATGAGGGTTTCGGACGAAAACTCATCTATTACAATGGGATTTCATTTTTAATAACTTATTTTAACTTCATAATTTTTTGGTGTTCAACATGCACCATTCAATGCAAATAACCAATTTTCAACCCTTTCTGACTTCATTTGATATTTTTCATCCATTTAATGATTTATTTTGAGGTAAATGACCCTCGTTTGAAAAGCATTACAAATGAACTCTGAAAGGTTGTAACTTGGTAGGTCATCATAATTTCACCCACATAGCAACTTATAAAGAGTTGATAGGGTTACGGCAAAAGCTGGATGCACTTCGTGTACAAATTGGACAATCTCATAAGAAGGATGAGGGTTTCGGACGAAAACTCATCTATTACAAAGTGATTTCATTTTTAATAACTTATTTGAACTCCATGCTTTTTGTGTGTTCAATATGCACCATTCAAAGGCACATCACCAATTTTCAACCCTTTCTGACTTCATTTGATATTTTTCATCCATTTAATGATTTATTTTGAGCTAAATGACCCTGGGTTTGAAAAGCATTACAAATGAACTCTGAAAAGGTTGTAACTTGGCATTACATCATAATTTCACACCCACATAGCAACTTCTAAAGAGTTGAGGGTTACGCAAAAACTGGATGCACTTCGTGTACAAATTGGACAATCTCATAAGAAGTATGAGGGTTTCGGACGAAAACTCATCTATTACAAAGGGATTTCATTTTTAATAACTTATTTTAACTCCATAATTTTTGTGTTCAATATGAATTCAAAGGCAACTACCATTTTCAACCCTTTCTGACTTATTTGATATTTTTCATCCATTTAATGATTTATTTTGAGCTAAATGACCCTGGGTTTGAAAAGCATTACAAATGAACTCTGAAAAGGTTGTAACGGTAGGTCATCATAATTTCACCCACATAGCAACTTATAAAGAGTTGAGAGGGTTACGGCAAAAATGGATGCACTTCGTGTACAAATTGGACAATCTCATAAGAAGTATGAGGGTTTCGGACGAAAACTCATCTATTACAAAGGGATTTCATTTTAATAACTTATTTTAATCCATATTTTTTGGTGTTCATATGCACCATTCAAAGGCACATCACCAATTTTCAACCCTTTCTGACTTCATTTGATATTTTTCATCCATTTAATGATTTATTTTGAGCTAAATGACCCTGGGTTTGAAAAGCATTA
>JAAAWK010000585.1:0-117816 GCA_022496015.1 Hordeum marinum
ATACTTAGCTTTGTTTCCTCCTAAATGAGAAAGTAAGAAATTAGCTCCTAAATGGCCTATTATATCAAAAAGGTCCAATATTTAGCTTAGTTCTCTCCTAAATGAGATAATAGCTTACCTAGCTCCAAAATGGCCTATTTTACATAGCTTAGCTATTTAAATAATGTATACTTAGCTTACTTAGCTCCAAAATGGCATAATAAGCATAGTTTGCTCCTAAGTGACCTGTTTTTACCTAAGTTAGCTCAAAATGACATATATTAGCTAGTTTCCTCTTAAATGAATAGTAAGCTAAATTAGCTCGTAAATGGCCTACTTAATAAAAAATGTCATATATTTAGCTTAGTTCTCTCCTAAAAGACATAATAAGCTTACCTAGCTCCAAAATGGCCTATTTTACCTAGCTTACCTATCAAATGATCTATACTTAGCTTACTTACCTCCAAAATGGCATAATAAGGGTAGTTAGCTCCTAAGTGGCCTATTTTTACCTAAGTTAGCTCTAAAATGACATATACTTTGTTTAGTTTTCTCCTAAATGACATATTACGCTGAAGTAGCTCCTAAATGGCCTATTTTATCAAAAATGTCCTATATTTAGCTTAGTTCTCTCCTAAATGACATAATAAGCTTACGTAGCTCCAAAATGGCCTAATTTTCCTAGCTTAGATATTAAATGATCGATACTTAGCTTATTTAGATCCAAAATGGCATAATAAGCATTGTTAGCTCCTAAGTGGCCTATCGTTACCTAAGTTAGCTCTAAAATGACATATATTTTGTTTAGTTTCCTCCTAAATGACATAGTAAGCTGAAATAGCTCCTAAATGGCCTATTTTATCATAAATGTCCGATATTTATCTTAGTTCTATGCTAAATGACATAATATGCTTAGTGGCCTATTTTATCATAAATGTCCGATATTTAGCTTACTTAGCTTAAAAATGGCATAATAGGCACAGTTAGCTCCTAAGTGACCTATTTTTGCCTATGTTAGTTCTAAAATGACATATATTTAGCTTAGTTTCCTCCCAAATGACATAGTAAGCTGAGTTAGCTCCTAAATGCCCTATTTTATAAAAAATGTCCTATATTTAGCTTAGTTCTCTTCTGAATGACATAATATGCTTAATGGCCTATTTTAAATAGCTTAGCTACTAAATGATCTATACATAGCTTACTTAGCTCCCAAATGGCATAACAAGCATAGTTAGCTCCTAAGTTGCCTATTTTTACCTAAGTTCGCTCTAAAATGACATATATTTAGCTTAGTTTCCTCCTAAATGACATAGTAAGCTGAAGTAGCTCCTACATGGCCTATTTTATCAAAAATGTCCTATATTTAGCTTACTTCTCTCCTAAATGACATAATAAGCTTACCTACCTCCAAAATTGCCTATTTTTCCTAGCATAGCTATTAAATGATCTATACTTAGCTTACTTAGCTCCGAAATGGCATAATAAGCATAGTTAGCTCCTAAGTGCCCCATTTTTACATAAGTTTGCTCAAAAATGACATATACTTAGCTTAGTTTCCTCCTAAATGACATAGTAAGCTGAATTAGCTCCTAAATGGCCTATTTTATCAAAAATGTCCTATATTTAGCTTAGTTCTCCCCTAAATGAGATAATAAGCTTACCTAGCTCCAAAATGGCCTATTTTACGTAGCTTAGCTAGTAAATAATGCATACTTAGCTTACTTAGCTCCAAAATGGCATAATAAGCATAGTTTGGTCCTAACTGACCTGTTTTTACCTATGTTAGCTCTAAAATGACATATATTTAGCTTAGTTTCCTCCTAAATGACATAGTAAGCTGATTAGCTCGTAAATGCCCTACTTTATCAAAAATGTCATATATTTAGCTTAGTTCTATCCTAAATGACATAATAAGCTTACCTAGCTCCAAAATGGCCTATTTTACCTAGCTTACCTATTAAATGATCTATACTTAGCTTACTTAGCTCCAAAGTTGCATAATAAGCATAGTTAGCTCCTAAGTGGCCTATTTTACCTAAGTTAGCTCTAAATTGACATATATTTTGTTTAGTTTCCTCCTAAATGACATATTACGCTGAAGTAGCTCCTAAATGGCCTATTTTATCACAAATGTCTTATATTTAGCTTAGTTCTCTCCTAAATGACATAATAAGCTTACCTAGCTCCAAAATGGCCTATTTTTCCTAGCTTAGATATTAAATGATCTATACTTAGCTTACTTAGCTCCAAAATGGCATAATAAGCATTGTTAGCTCCTAAGTGGCCTATTGTTACCTAAGTTAGCTCTAAAATGACATCTATTTAGTTTAGTTTCCTCCTAAATGACATAGTAAGCTGAAATAGCTCCTAAATGGCCTATTTTATCAAAAATGTCCTATATTTAGCTTAGTTCTCTGCTAAATGACATAATAAACTTACCTAGCTCCAAATGGCCTATTTTACCTAGCTTAGCTATAAAATAATCTGTACTTAGCTTAGTTAGCTTCAAAATGGCATAATAGGCATAGTTAGCTCCTAAGTGACCTATTTTTGCCTATGTTAGTTCTAAAATGACATATATTTAGCTTAGTTTCCTCCCAAATGACATAGTAAGCTGAATTAGCTCCTAAATGCCCTATTTTATATAAAATGTCCTATATTTAGCTTAGTTCTCTTCTGAATGACATAATAAGCTTACCTAGCTCTAAAATGGCCTATTTTAAATAGCTTAGCTATTAAATGACATATACTTAGCTTACTTAGCTCCAAAATGGCATAATAAGCATAGTTAGCTCCTGAGTGCCCTATTTTTACCTAAGTCAGCTCAAAAATGACATATATTTAGCTTGGTTTCCTCCTAAATGACATAGTAAGCGGAATTAGCTCCTAAATGGCCTATTTTATCAAAAATGTCCTATATTTAGCTTAGTTCTCTCCTAAATGAGATAATAAGCTTACCTAGCTCCAAAATGGCCTATTTTACCTAGCTTAGCTATTAAATTATGCATACTTAGCTTACTTAGCTCCAAAATGGCATAATAGGCATAGTTTGCTCCTAAGTGACTTGTTTTTACCTATGTTAGCTCTAAAATGACATATATTTAGCTTAGTTTCCTCCTAAATGACATAGTAAGCTGAATTAGCTCGTAAATGGCCCTACTTTATCAAAAATGTAATATATTTAGCTTAGTTCTATCCTAAATGACATAATAAGCTTACCTAGCTCCAAAATGGCCTATTTTTCCTAGCTTAGCTATTAGATGATCTATACTTAGCTTACTTAGCTCCAAAATGGCATAATAAGCATAGTTAGCTCCTAAGTGGCCTATTTTTACCTAGGTTAGCTCTAAATGACATTTATTAAGCTTAGTTTCCTCCTAAATGACATAGTAAGCTGAATTAGCTCCTAAATGGCCTATTTTCTAAAAATGTCCTATATTTAGCTTAGTTCTCTTCTAAATGACATAATAAGCTTACCTAGCTCCAAAATGGCCTATTTTAAATAGCTTAGCTATTAAATGATCTATACTTAGCTTACTTAGCTCCCAAATGGCATAATAAGCATAGTTAGCTCCTAAGTGGCCTATTTTACCTAAGTTAGCTCTAAAATGACATATATTTAGTTTAGTTTCCTCGTAAATGACATAGTAAGCTCAAGCAGCTCCTAAATGGCCTATTTTATCAAAAATGTCCTATATTTAGCTTAGTTCTTCCTAAATGACATAATCAGCTTATCTAGCTCCAAAATGGCCTGTTTTACCTAGCTTAGCTATAAAATAATCTATACTTAGCTTAATTAGGTCCAAAATGGCATAATAAGCATAGTTAGATCCTAAGTGTCCTATTCTTTTCCCAAGTTTGCTCTAAAATGGTATATATTTAGCTTAGTTTCCTCCTAAATGACATAGTAAGCTGAAGTAGCTCCTAAATGGCCAATTTTATCAAAAACATCCTATATTTAGCTTAGTTCTCTCCTAAATGACATAATAAGCTTACCGAGCTCCAAAATGGCCTATTTTTCCTAGCTTAGATATTAAATGATCTATACTTAGCTTACTTAGCTCCAAAATGGTATAATAAGCATTGTTAGCTCCTAAGTGGCCTATTGTTACCTAAGTTAGCTCTAAAATGACATCTATTTAGTTTAGTTTCCTCCTCAATGACATAGTAAGCTGAAATAGCTCCTAAATGGCCTATTTTATCAAAAATGTCCTATATTTAGCTTAGTTCTCTGCTAAATGACCTAATAAGCTTACCTAGCTCCAAAATGGCCTATTTTACCTAGCTTAGCTATAAAATAATCTATACTTAGCTTAGTTAGCTTCAAAATGGCATAATAGGCATAGTTAGCTCCTAAGTGACATGTTTTTGCCTATGTTAGTTCTAAAATGACATATATTTAGCTTAGTTTCCTCCCAAATGACATAGTAAGCTGAATTAGCTCCTAAATGCCTATTTTATATAAAATGTCCTATATTTAGCTTACTTCTCTTCTGAATGACATAATAAGCTTACCTAGCTCTAAAATGGCCTATTTTACCTAGCTTAGCTATTAAATTTTCTATACTTAGCTTAGTTAGCTTCAAAATGGCATAATAGGCATAGTTAGCTCCTAAGTGACCTGTTTTTGCCTATGTTAGTTCTAAAATGACATATATTTAGCTTAGTTTCCTCCCAAATGACATAGTAAGCTGAATTAGCTCCTAAATGCCCTATTTTATATAAAATGTCCTATATTTAGCTTAGTTCTCTTCTGAATGACATAATATGCTTAATGGCCTATTTTAAATAGCTTAGCTACTAAATGATCTATACATAGCTTACTTAGCTCCCAAATGGCATAACAAGCATAGTTAGCTCCTAAGTTGCCTATTTTTACCTAAGTTCGCTCTAAAATGACATATATTTAGCTTAGTTTCCTCCTAAATGACATAGTAAGCTGAAGTAGCTCCTACATGGCCTATTTTATCAAAAATGTCCTATATTTAGCTTACTTCTCTCCTAAATGACATAATAAGCTTACCTACCTCCAAAATTGCCTATTTTTCCTAGCATAGCTATTAAATGATCTATACTTAGCTTACTTAGCTCCAAAATGGCATAATAAGCATAGTTAGCTCCTAAGTGCCCTATTTTTACATAAGTTTGCTCAAAAATGACATATACTTAGCTTAGTTTCCTCCTAAATGACATAGTAAGCTGAATTAGCTCCTAAATGGCCTATTTTATCAAAAATGTCCTATATTTAGCTTAGTTCTCCCCTAAATGAGATAATAAGCTTACCTAGCTCCAAAATGGCCTATTTTACGTAGCTTAGCTAGTAAATAATGCGTACTTAGCTTACTTAGCTCCAAAATGGCATAATAAGCATAGTTTGGTCCTAACTGACCTGTTTTTACCTATGTTAGCTCTAAAATGACATATATTTAGCTTAGTTTCCTCCTAAATGACATAGTAAGCTGATTAGCTCGTAAATGCCCTACTTTATCAAAAATGTCATATATTTAGCTTAGTTCTATCCTAAATGACATAATAAGCTTACCTAGCTCCAAAATGGCCTATTTTACCTAGCTTACCTATTAAATGATCTATACTTAGCTTACTTAGCTCCAAAGTTGCATAATAAGCATAGTTAGCTCCTAAGTGGCCTATTTTACCTAAGTTAGCTCTAAATTGACATATATTTTGTTTAGTTTCCTCCTAAATGACATATTACGCTGAAGTAGCTCCTAAATGGCCTATTTTATCAAAAATGTCTTATATTTAGCTTAGTTCTCTCCTAAATGACATAATAAGCTTACCTAGCTCCAAAATGGCCTATTTTTCCTAGCTTAGATATTAAATGATCTATACTTAGCTTACTTAGCTCCAAAATGGCATAATAAGCATTGTTAGCTCCTAAGTGGCCTATTGTTACCTAAGTTAGCTCTAAAATGACATCTATTTAGTTTAGTTTCCTCCTAAATGACATAGTAAGCTGAAATAGCTCCTAAATGGCCTATTTTATCAAAAATGTCCTATATTTAGCTTAGTTCTCTGCTAAATGACATAATAAACTTACCTAGCTCCAAAATGGCCTATTTTACCTAGCTTAGCTATAAATAATCTGTACTTAGCTTAGTTAGCTTCAAAATGGCATAATAGGCATAGTTAGCTCCTAAGTGACCTATTTTTGCCTATGTTAGTTCTAAAATGACATATATTTAGCTTAGTTTCCTCCCAAATGACATAGTAAGCTGAATTAGCTCCTAAATGCCCTATTTTATATAAAATGTCCTATATTTAGCTTAGTTCTCTTCTGAATGACATAATAAGCTTACCTAGCTCTAAAATGGCCTATTTTAAATAGCTTAGCTATTAAATGACCTATACTTAGCTTACATAGCTCCAAAATGGCATAATAAGCATAGTTAGCTCCTGAGTGCCCTATTTTTACCTAAGTCAGCTCAAAATGACATATATTTAGCTTGGTTTCCTCCTAAATGACATAGTAAGCGGAATTAGCTCCTAAATGGCCTATTTTATCAAAAATATCCTATATTTAGCTTAGTTCTCTCCTAAATGAGATAATAAGCTTACCTAGCTCCAAAATGGCCTATTTTACCTAGCTTAGCTATTAAATTATGCATACTTAGCTTACTTAGCTCCAAAATGGCATAATAGGCATAGTTTGCTCCTAAGTGACTTGTTTTTACCTATGTTAGCTCTAAAATGACATATATTTAGCTTAGTTTCCTCCTAAATGACATAGTAAGCTGAATTAGCTCGTAAATGGCCTACTTTATCAAAAATGTAATATATTTAGGTTAGTTCTATCCTAAATGACATAATAAGCTTACCTAGCTCCAAAATGGCCTATTTTTCCTAGCTTAGCTATTAGATGATCTATACTTAGCTTACTTAGCTCCAAAATGGCATAATAAGCATAGTTAGCTCCTAAGTGGCCTATTTTTACCTAGGTTAGCTCTAAATGACATTTATTAAGCTTAGTTTCCTCCTAAATGACATAGTAAGCTGAATTAGCTCCTAAATGGCCTATTTTCTAAAAAATGTCCTATATTTAGCTTAGTTCTCTTCTAAATGACATAATAAGCTTACCTAGCTCCAAAATGGCCTATTTTAAATAGCTTAGCTATTAAATGATCTATACTTAGCTTACTTAGCTCCCAAATGGCATAATAAGCATAGTTAGCTCCTAAGTGGCCTATTTTACCTAAGTTAGCTCTAAAATGACATATATTTAGTTTAGTTTCCTCGTAAATGACATAGTAAGCTCAAGTAGCTCCTAAATGGCCTATTTTATCAAAAATGTCCTATATTTAGCTTAGTTCTTCCTAAATGACATAATCAGCTTATCTAGCTCCAAAATGGCCTGTTTTACCTAGCTTAGCTATAAAATAATCTATACTTAGCTGAATTAGCTCCTAAATGACATAGTAAGCTAAATTAGCTCCTAAGTGACCTATTTTTACCTAAGTTAGCTCTAGAATGACATATATTTAGCCTAGTTTCCTCCTAAATGATCAAGTAAGCTGAATTTGCTCCTAAATGGCCTATTTTGTGAAAAATGTCCTATATTTAGCTTAGTTCCCTGCTAAATGACAGAACAAGCATACCTAGCTCCAAAATGGCCAATTTACCTAGCTTAGCCATAAAATGATCTATACTTAGCTTAATTAGGTCCAAAATGGCATAATAAGCATAGTTTGGTCCTAACTGACCTGTTTTTACCTATGTTAGCTCTAAAATGACATATATTTAGCTTAGTTTCCTCCTAAATGACATAGTAAGCTGATTAGCTCGTAAATGCCCTACTTTATCAAAAATGTCATATATTTAGCTTAGTTCTATCCTAAATGACATAATAAGCTTACCTAGCTCCAAAATGGCCTATTTTACCTAGCTTACCTATTAAATGATCTATACTTAGCTTACTTAGCTCCAAAGTTGCATAATAAGCATAGTTAGCTCCTAAGTGGCCTATTTTACCTAAGTTAGCTCTAAATTGACATATATTTTGTTTAGTTTCCTCCTAAATGACATATTACGCTGAAGTAGCTCCTAAATGGCCTATTTTATCAAAAATGTCTTATATTTAGCTTAGTTCTCTCCTAAATGACATAATAAGCTTACCTAGCTCCAAAATGGCCTATTTTTCCTAGCTTAGATATTAAATGATCTATACTTAGCTTACTTAGCTCCAAAATGGCATAATAAGCATTGTTAGCTCCTAAGTGGCCTATTGTTACCTAAGTTAGCTCTAAAATGACATCTATTTAGTTTAGTTTCCTCCTAAATGACATAGTAAGCTGAAATAGCTCCTAAATGGCCTATTTTATCAAAAATGTCCTATATTTAGCTTAGTTCTCTGCTAAATGACATAATAAACTTACCTAGCTCCAAAATGGCCTATTTTACCTAGCTTAGCTATAAAATAATCTGTACTTAGCTTAGTTAGCTTCAAAATGGCATAATAGGCATAGTTAGCTCCTAAGTGACCTATTTTTGCCTATGTTAGTTCTAAAATGACATATATTTAGCTTAGTTTCCTCCCAAATGACATAGTAAGCTGAATTAGCTCCTAAATGCCCTATTTTATATAAAATGTCCTATATTTAGCTTAGTTCTCTTCTGAATGACATAATAAGCTTACCTAGCTCTAAAATGGCCTATTTTAAATAGCTTAGCTATTAAATGACCTATACTTAGCTTACATAGCTCCAAAATGGCATAATAAGCATAGTTAGCTCCTGAGTGCCCTATTTTTACCTAAGTCAGCTCAAAAATGACATATATTTAGCTTGGTTTCCTCCTAAATGACATAGTAAGCGGAATTAGCTCCTAAATGGCCTATTTTATCAAAAATATCCTATATTTAGCTTAGTTCTCTCCTAAATGAGATAATAAGCTTACCTAGCTCCAAAATGGCCTATTTTACCTAGCTTAGCTATTAAATTATGCATACTTAGCTTACTTAGCTCCAAAATGGCATAATAGGCATAGTTTGCTCCTAAGTGACTTGTTTTTACCTATGTTAGCTCTAAAATGACATATATTTAGCTTAGTTTCCTCCTAAATGACATAGTAAGCTGAATTAGCTCGTAAATGGCCTACTTTATCAAAAATGTAATATATTTAGCTTAGTTCTATCCTAAATGACATAATAAGCTTACCTAGCTCCAAAATGGCCTATTTTTCCTAGCTTAGCTATTAGATGATCTATACTTAGCTTACTTAGCTCCAAAATGGCATAATAAGCATAGTTAGCTCCTAAGTGGCCTATTTTTACCTAGGTTAGCTCTAAATGACATTTATTAAGCTTAGTTTCCTCCTAAATGACATAGTAAGCTGAATTAGCTCCTAAATGGCCTATTTTCTAAAAAATGTCCTATATTTAGCTTAGTTCTCTTCTAAATGACATAATAAGCTTACCTAGCTCCAAAATGGCCTATTTTAAATAGCTTAGCTATTAAATGATCTATACTTAGCTTACTTAGCTCCCAAATGGCATAATAAGCATAGTTAGCTCCTAAGTGGCCTATTTTACCTAAGTTAGCTCTAAAATGACATATATTTAGTTTAGTTTCCTCGTAAATGACATAGTAAGCTCAAGTAGCTCCTAAATGGCCTATTTTATCAAAAATGTCCTATATTTAGCTTAGTTCTTCCTAAATGACATAATCAGCTTATCTAGCTCCAAAATGGCCTGTTTTACCTAGCTTAGCTATAAAATAATCTATACTTAGCTGAATTAGCTCCTAAATGACATAGTAAGCTAAATTAGCTCCTAAGTGACCTATTTTTACCTAAGTTAGCTCTAGAATGACATATATTTAGCCTAGTTTCCTCCTAAATGATCAAGTAAGCTGAATTTGCTCCTAAATGGCCTATTTTGTGAAAAATGTCCTATATTTAGCTTAGTTCCCTGCTAAATGACAGAACAAGCATACCTAGCTCCAAAATGGCCAATTTACCTAGCTTAGCCATAAAATGATCTATACTTAGCTTAATTAGGTCCAAAATGGCATAATAAGCATAGTTAGATCCTAAGTGTCCTATTCTTTTCCCTACTTCACTCTAAAATGGTATATATTTAGCTTAGTTTCCTCCTAAATGACATCGAAAGCAGAATTAGCTCCTAAATGGCCTATTTTATCTAAAATGTCCTATATTTAGCTTAGTTCTTTTGTAAATGACATAATTAGCTTACCTAGCTCCAAAATGGCCTATTTTACCTAGCTTAGCTATTAAATGACCTATACTTAGCGTACTTAGCTCCAAAATGGCATAATAAGCATAGTTCGCTCCTAAGTGCCCTATTTTTACATAAGTTAGCTCTCAAATGACATATGTTTAGCTTAGTTTCCTCCTAAATAAAATAGTAAGATGAAGTAGCTCCTAAATGGCCTATTTTATCAAATATGTCCTATATTTAGCTTAGTTCTCTACTAAATGATATAGTAGGCTTACCTAGCTCCAAAATGGCCTATTATACCTAGCTTAGCTATAAAATGATCTATACTTACCTTACTTAGCTCCAAAAGGGCATAATAAGCATAGTTAGCTCGTAAGTGACCTATTTTTAGCTAAGTTAGCTCTAAAATGACATATATTTAGCTCAGTTTCCACCTAAATGACGTAGTAAGCTAAATTAGATCCTAAATGGCCTATTTTATCGACATGTCCTATATTTATCTTACTTCTCTCCTAAATGACATAATAAGCCTACCTAGCTCCAAAATGGCCTATTTTACCTAGCTTAGCAATTAAATGACCTATACTTAGCTTAGTTAGCACCAAAATGGCATAATAAGTATAGTTAGCTCCCAAGTGGCCTATTTTTACCTAAGATAGCTCCAAAATGACATATATTTAGCTTAGTTTCCACCTAAATGATATAGTAAGCTAAATTAGCTCCTAAATGGCCTATTTTATCAAAAATCTCCTATACTTAGCTTAGTTCTCTACTAAATGACATAATAAACTTACCTAGCTCCAAAATGGCCTATTTTACCTAGCTTAGCTATAAAATAATCTATACTTAGCTTACTTAGCTTCCAAATGGCATAATAGGCAAAGTTAGCTCCTAAGTGACCTATTTTGCCTATGTTAGTTCTAAAATGACTTATATTTAGCTTAGTTTCCTCCCAAATGACATAGTAAGCTGAATTAGCTCCTAAATGCCCTATTTTATAAAAAATGTCCTATATTTAGCTTAGTTCTCTTCTGAATGACATATTAAGCTTACCTAGCTCTAAAATGGCCTATTTTAAATAGCTTAGCTATTAAATGAACTATACGTAGCTTACTTAGCTCCCAAATGGCATAATAAGCATAGTTAGCTCCTGTGGCCTATTTTTACCTAAGTTAGCTCTAAAATGACATATATGTAGCTTAGTTTCCTCCTCAATGACATAGTAAGCTGAAGTAGCTCCTAAATGGCCTATTTTATAAAAAATGTCCTATATGTAGCTTAGTTCTCTCCTAAATGAGATAATAAGCTTACCTAGCTCCAAAATGGCCTATTTTACCTAGCTTAGCTATTAAATGACGTATACTTAGCTTACTTAGTTCCAAAATGGCATATTAAGCATAGTTGGCTCCTAAGTGACCTATTATTACCTAGGTTAGCTCTAAAATTACATTTATTTAGCTTAGTTTCCTCCTAAATGACATAGTAAGCTGAATTAGCTCCTAAATGGCCTATTTTATCAAAAATGCCCTATATTTAGCTTACTTCTTTCCTAAATGATATAATAAGCTTACCTAGTTCCAAAATGGCATATTTTACCTAGCTTAGCTATAAAATGATCTATACTTAGCTTACTTAGCTCCAAAAGGGCATAATAAGCATAGTTAGCTCCTAAGTGACCTATTTTTACCTAAGTTAGCTCTAAAATGACATATACTTAGCTTTGTTTCCTCCTAAATGAGAAAGTAAGCAGAATTAGCTCCTAAATGGCCTATTATATCAAAAATGTCCAATATTTAGCTTAGTTCTCTCCTAAATGAGATAATAAGCTTACCTAGCTCCAAAATGGCCTATTTTACATAGCTTAGCTATCAAATAATGTATACTTAGCTTACATAGCTCCAAAATGGCATAATAAGCATAGTTTGCTCCTAAGTGACCTGTTTTTACCTAAGTTAGCTCAAAAATGACATATATTTAGCTTAGTTTCCTCTTAAATGACATAGTAAGCTAAATTAGCTCGTAAATGGCCTACTTAATCAAAAATGTCATATATTTAGCTTAGTTCTCTGCTAAAAGACATAATAAGCTTACCTAGCTCCAAAATGGCCTATTTTACCTAGCTTACCTATCAAATGATCTATACTTGGCTTACTTACCTCCAAAATGGCATAATAAGCATAGTTAGCTCCTAAGTGGCCTATTTTTACCTAAGTTAGCTCTAAAATTACATATATTTTGTTTAGTTTCCTCCTAAATGACATATTACGCTGAAGTAGCTCCTAAAAGGCCTATTTTATCAAAAATGTCCTATATTTAGCTTAGTTCTCTCCTAAATGACATAATAAGCTTACCTAGCTCCAAAATGGTCTATTTTTCCTAGCTTAGATATTAAATGATCGATACTTAGCTTATTTAGATCCAAAATGGCATAATAAGCATTGTTAGCTCCTAAGTGGCCTATCGATACCTAAGTTAGCTCTAAAATGACATATATTTTGTTTAGTTTCCTCCTAAATGACATAGTAAGCTGAAATAGCTCCTAAATGGCCAATTTTATCATAAATGTCCGATATTTAGCTTAGTTCTATGCTAAATGACATAATAAACTTACCTAGCTCTAAAATGGCCTATTTTACCTAGATTAGCTATAAAATAATCTATATTTAGCTTACTTTGCTTAAAAATGGCATAATAGGCATAGTTAGCTCCTAAGTAACCTATTTTTGCCTATGTTAGTTCTAAAATGACATATATTTAGCTTAGTTTCCTCCCAAATGACATAGTAAGCTGAGTTAGCTCCTAAATGCCCTATTTTATAAAAAATGTCCTATATTTAGCTTAGTTCTCTTCTGAATGACATAATATGCTTAATGGCCTATTTTAAATAGCTTAGCTATTAAATGATCTATACATAGCTTACTTAGCTATAAAATAATCTATATTTAGCTTACTTAGCTTAAAAATGGCATAATAGGCATAGTTAGCTCCTAAGTAACCTATTTTTGCCTATGTTAGCTCTAAAATGACATATATTTAGCTTAGTTTCCTCCTAAATGACATAGTAAGCTGATTAGCTCGTAAATGCCCTACTTTATCAAAAATGTCATATATTTAGCTTAGTTCTATCCTAAATGACATAATAAGCTTACCTAGCTCCAAAATGGCCTATTTTACCTAGCTTACCTATTAAATGATCTATACTTAGCTTACTTAGCTCCAAAGTTGCATAATAAGCATAGTTAGCTCCTAAGTGGCCTATTTTACCTAAGTTAGCTCTAAAATGACATATATTTTGTTTAATTTCCTCCTAAATGACATATTACGCTGAAGTAGCTCCTAAATGGCCTATCTTATCAAAAATGTCCTATATTTAGCTTAGTTCTCTCCTAAATGACATAATAAGCTTACCTAGCTCCAAAATGGCCTATTTTTCCTAGCTTAGATATTAAATGATCTATACTTAGCTTACTTAGCTCCAAAATGGCATAATAAGCATTGTTAGCTCCTAAGTGGCCTATTGTTACCTAACTTAGCTCTAAAATGACATCTATTTAGTTTAGTTTCCTCCTAAATGACATAGTAAGCTGAAATAGCTCCTAAATGGCCTATTTTATCAAAAATGTCCTATATTTAGCTTAGTTCTCTGCTAAATGACATAATAAACTTACCTAGCTCCAAAATGGCCTATTTTACGTAGCTTAGCTATAAAATAATCTATACTTAGCTTAGTTAGCTTCAAAATGGCATAATAGGCATAGTTAGCTCCTAAGTGACCTATTTTTGCCTATGTTAGTTCTAAAATGACATATATTTAGCTTAGTTTCCTCCCAAATGACATAGTAAGCTGAATTAGCTCCTAAATGCCCTATTTTGTATAAAATGTCCTATATTTAGCTTAGTTCTCTTCTGAATGACATAATAAGCTTACCTAGATCTAAAATGGCCTATTTTAAATAGCTTAGCTATTAAATGACCTATACTTAGCTTACTTAGCTCCAAAATGGCATAATAAGCATAGTTAGCTCCTGAGTGCCCTATTTTTACCTAAGTCAGCTCAAAAATGACATATATTTAGCTTGGTTTCCTCCTAAATGACATAGTAAGCGGAATTAGCTCCTAAATGGCCTATTTTATCAAAAATGTCCTATATTTAGCTTAGTTCTCTCCTAAATGAGATAATAAGCTTACCTAGCTCCAAAATGGCCTATTTTACCTAGCTTAGCTATTAAATTATGCATACTTAGCTTACTTAGCTCCAAAATGGCATAATAGGCATAGTTTGCTCCTAAGTGACTTGTTTTTACCTATGTTAGCTCTAAAATGACATATATTTAGCTTAGTTTCCTCCTAAATGACATAGTAAGCTGAATTAGCTCGTAAATGGCCTACTTTATCAAAAATGTAATATATTTAGCTTAGTTCTATCCTAAATGACATAATAAGCTTACCTAGCTCCAAAATGGCCTATTTTTCCTAGCTTAGCTATTAGATGATCTATACTTAGCTTACTTAGCTCCAAAATGGCATAATAAGCATAGTTAGCTCCTAAGTGGCCTATTTTTACCTAGGTTAGCTCTAAATGACATTTATTAAGCTTAGTTTCCTCCTAAATGACATAGTAAGCTGAATTAGCTCCTAAATGGCCTATTTTCTAAAAAATGTCCTATATTTAGCTTAGTTCTCTTCTAAATGACATAATAAGCTTACCTAGCTCCAAAATGGCCTATTTTAAATAGCTTAGCTATTAAATGATCTATACTTAGCTTACTTAGCTCCCAAATGGCATAATAAGCATAGTTAGCTCCTAAGTGGCCTATTTTACCTAAGTTAGCTCTAAAATGACATATATTTAGTTTAGTTTCCTCGTAAATGACATAGTAAGCTCAAGTAGCTCCTAAATGGCCTATTTTATCAAAAATGTCCTATATTTAGCTTAGTTCTTCCTAAATGACATAATCAGCTTATCTAGCTCCAAAATGGCCTGTTTTACCTAGCTTAGCTATAAAATAATCTATACTTAGCTTAATTAGGTCCAAAATGGCATAATAAGCATAGTTAGATCCTAAGTGTCCTATTCTTTTCCCAAGTTTGCTCTAAAATGGTATATATTTAGCTTAGTTTCCTCCTAAATGACATAGTAAGCTGAAGTAGCTCCTAAATGGCCAATTTTATCAAAAACATCCTATATTTAGCTTAGTTCTCTCCTAAATGACATAATAAGCTTACCTAGCTCCAAAATGGCTTATTTTTCCTAGCTTAGATATTAAATAATCTATACTTAGCTTACTTAGCTCCAAAATGGTATAATAAGAATTGTTAGCACCTAAGTGGCCTATTGTTAGCTAAGTTAGCTCTAAAATGACATCTATTTAGTTTAGTTTCCTCCTAAATGACATAGTAAGCTGAAATAGCTCCTAAATGGCCTACTTTATCAAAAATGTCCTATATTTTGCTTAGTTCTCTGCTAAATGACATAATAAGCTTACCTAGCTCCACAATGGCCTATTTTACCTAGCTTAGCTATAAAACAATCTATACTTAGCTTAGTTAGCTTCAAAATGGCATAATAGGCATAGTTAGCTCCTAAGTGACCTGTTTTTACCTAGGTTAGCTCTAAAATGACATATACTTAGCTTAGTTTCCTCCTAAATGACATAGTAAGCTGAATTAGCTCCTAAATGGCCTATTTTCTAAAAAATGTCCTATATTTAGCTTAGTTCTCTTCTAAATAACATAATAAGCTTACCTAGCTCCAAAATGGCCTATTTTAAATAGCTTAGCTATTAAATGATCTATACTTAGCTTACTTAGCTCCCAAATGGCATAATAAGCATAGTTAGCTCCTAAGTGGCCTATTTTACCTAAGTTAGCTCTAAAATGACATATATTTAGTTTAGTTTCCTCATAAATGACATAGTAAGCTGAAGTAGCTCCTAAATGGCCTATTTTATCAAAAATGTCCTATATTTAGCTTAGTTCTTCCTAAATGACATAATCAGGTTATCTAGCTCCAAAATGGCCTATTTTACCTAGCTTAGCTATAAAATAATCTATACTTAGCTTAATTAGGTCCAAAATGGCATAATAAGCATAGTTAGATCCTAAGTGTCCTATTCTTTTCCCAAGTTTGCTCTAAAATGGTATATATTTAGCTTAGTTTCCTCCTAAATGACATAGTAAGCTGAAGTAGCTCCTGAATGGCCAATTTTATCAAAAATATCCTATATTTAGCTTAGTTCTCTCCTAAATGACATAATAAGCTTACCGAGCTCCAAAATGGCCTATTTTTCCTAGCTTAGATATTAAATGATCTATACTTAGCTTACTTAGCTCCAAAATGGTATAATAAGCATTGTTAGCTCCTAAGTGGCCTATTGTTACCTAAGTTACCTCTAAAATGACATCTATTTAGTTTAGTTTCCTCCTCAACGACATAGTAAGCTGAAATAGCTCCTAAATGGCCTATTTTATCAAAAATGTCCTATATTTAGCTTAGTTCTCTGCTAAATGACCTCATAAGCTTACCTAGCTCCAAAATGGCCTATTTTACCTAGCTTAGCTATAAAATAATCTATACTTAGCTTAGTTAGCTTCAAAATGGCATAATAGGCATAGTTAGCTCCTAAGTGACCTGTTTTTGCCTATGTTAGTTCTAAAATGACATATATTTAGCTTAGTTTCCTCGCAAATGACATAGTAAGCTGAATTAGCTCCTAAATGCCTATTTTATATAAAATGTCCTATATTTAGCTTACTTCTCTTCTGAATGACATAATAAGCTTACCTAGCTCTAAAATGCCCTATTTTACCTAGCTTAGCTGTTAAATTTTCTATACTTAGCTTAGTTAGCTTCAAAATGGCATAATAGGCATAGTTAGCTCCTAAGTGACCTGTTTTTGCCTATGTTAGTTCTAAAATGACATATATTTAGCTTAGTTTCCTCCCAAATGACATAGTAAGATGAATTAGCTCCTAAATGCCCTATTTTATATAAAATGTCCTATATTTAGCTTAGTTCTCTTCTGAATGACATAATAAGCTTACCTAGCTCTCAAATGGCCTATTTTAAATAGCTTAGCTATTAAATGATCTATACTTATCTTACTTAGCTCCCAAATGGCATAATAAGCATAGTTAGCTCCTAAGTGGCCTATTTTGACATAAGTTAGTTCTAAAATGACATATATTTAGCTTAGTTTCCTCCTAAATGACATAGTAAGCTGAATTAGCTCCTAAATGGCCTATTTTCTAAAAAATGTCCTATATTTAGCTTAGTTCTCTTCTAAATGACATAATAAGCTTACCTAGCTCTAAAATGGCCTTTTTTAAATAGCTTAGCTATTAAATGATCTATACTTAGCTTACTTAGCTCCCAAATGGCATAATAAGAATAGTTAGCTCCTAAGTGGCCTATTCTACCTAAGTTAGCTCTAAAATGACATATATTTAGTTTAGTTTCCTACTAAATGACATCGTAAGCTGAAGTAGCTCCTAAATGGCCTATTTTATAAAAAATGTCCTATATTTAGCTTAGTTCTTCCTAAATGACATAATCAGCTTATCTAGCTCCAAAATGGCCTATTTTACCTATCTTAGCTATAAAATAATCTATACTTAGCTTAATTAGGTCCAAAATGGCATAATAAGCATAGTTAGATCCTAAGTGTCCTATTCTTTTCCCAAGTTTGCTCTAAAATGGTATATATTTAGCTTAGTTTCCTCCTAAATGACATAGTAAGCTGAATTAGCTCCTAAATGGCCTATTTTATCAAAAACGTCCTATATTTAGCTTAGTTCTCTCCTAAATGACATAATAAGCTTACCTAGCTCCAAAATGTCCTAGTTTACCAAGCTTAGCTGTTAAATGACCTATACTTAGCTTACTTAGCTCCAAAATGGCATAATAAGCATAGTTAGCTCCTAAGTGGCCTATTTTTACCTTAGTTAGCTATAAAATGACATATACTTAGCTTAGTTTCCTCCAAATGACATAATAAGCTGAATTGGCTCCTAAATGGCCTATTTTATCAAAAATGTCCAATATTAAGCTTAGTTCTCTCCTAAATGACATAGTAAGCTTACCTAGCTCCAAAATGGCCTATGTTACCTGGCTTAGCTATTGAATTACCTATACTTAGCTCACGTAGCTCCAAAATGGCATAATAAGCATAGTTAGCTCCTAAGTGACCTATTTTTACATTCTCTTCTTCATCTAGTCTTCTTGTAATTTTGGTGCTTCCAATTTTGCTGATTAAATTCACCTCACGGAAGTTTGCATTGATGGAGTGCTTGGTTACTTGTTATTTTTATTTTGTATCGATGAACAATGTGACACTTGCTACATATTTATATGAAACTATGTATGTAAGAATGAAACTATTGTAATATGCTTGGGTACGGATGAAACTTTCATAATATGTACGGATGAAACTTATTTGAATATGGTTATCAGTATGGCAACATATTTATTCCTGTGTATATATATATATGTCATATTGTTGTGAAAATGGATTTAATAAAAAATAAAAAATGGAAAATGGCCTTACTCTTTGTCGTCGATGGGCCGTCGGCAAAGGGGGGCCCTGGGCAGATATCAAAGGCGGGCCGAGGGGCAAATGGCCTCACTCTTTTCCGTCGGCCCATCGATGGCAAAGGGGCGCAAGGCAGATGACAAAGGGGTGGGCAAGGCCGATGACAAAGGTAGGGGCCCAAGGCGAACGGCAAACGGGGACCCCACAGGAAAAGAGCCTTACCATTTGCCGTCCGCCCAATGATGGCATACGGGGGTTAGAAGGCCGATGACAAAGGTAGTGGACGACAAAGAACTGTCGTTAACATTTGACGGCCGTAGCCCCTGGGTCTGTCGTCCAAACTCTTTGCCGTCCACCCACCCACGGGAAACATTTTTTGCCATCCGTGGTCCTAAGGCGGATGGCAAAGGACTTCTATATCGGGTTTTTCTTTGTTGTACTTTTTGCCGTCTGCTGACGGACGACAAAGGCCTTTACTGTCCGGTTTCCTGCCCTTTGTCGTCAGCCATGGCAAACGGCAAATAACTGGATTCCTGTAGTGAACCTCTATATTTCTCACCTCTCCTAAATTTTCAAAAGGAGCGAAGGTGTTTACCTTAGCACCTCCACCCCTTCTTCCTCTTTGTTCTCCTTATATTATTTTAAAACCCATGCAAACGATCGATAGTACGTTTATGCCCCTGGCCATTGGATTCCTTGAAATCCTCATGGGTGATCTAGACGGAAGCCACCTTGCCAGGCACTTGCCCACATATCTTGGACACAAGTTGGCAACACAGGTAAGAAGATACCAACGGAAGATACCCTATCGAAGAATGATAATATCAAGACTCACAAGATGGTCAAACCCTCGACACTGCCCTAGGATGATGCCACCTTGGCCTTCAATGACCAGGGCACAAGACATGCAATGTCATGATATGCATTGCTAATAGAGCAACCTTGTCTTTTTTTGTTGTGTCGGCAAATACCGGTGGATGAGAACCTTGCCTTTTGGTCCGCCTCACCATAGTGAGCAGGGAAACGGTTCTCTTCATACCCTGCTCTCCGTGTCGAATTATCAACATGACTGACAAGTTGGAACTCTATCATGCCTTGTTGATTTCATTGCAAAAATGATTGCCCACTTGGAGGTCTCGACGCCTTGAAGGGTAAGAAGGCATTGTCATGATTACAAAGACACCAGAAGACCCTGTCAATGAGAGTCACGAGGAATCACCTTGGTTGTCAACTCACCAGCCCCGAAGACGTTAAGAACTCGCCAGGCGCAACCAAGATCATTTTTATGAACAACAACTAGAGACATAGCAACACCTGAAGAATACCCAGAAGTCTAAGCGGACTCCTCTCTAAGACATGAAGCAAGCACGACTACGGAGTCCGAGAACCCCTAGGGTAGGATGAGTCGTGTATCCCCCATGAGAAGTCAAGTCTGTTTGATGGTTCTGATAGAACCACGATTTTGTGTTACTTCCTTGTGCTTGTTTGTGCTTTGGTTTAAGTCACACTTTTTCCCTACGCAACGAGTGCGTGACTATATCACCTACCTTACCTAGATGGTATTCGTTGAACAGTTAATTGGATTCGTAGGAAGGAAACAAGATCTTGGAGTGGTTTATTACATGTTTCCTTAGCATAGTAATGCAGTACCTTAGACCTTGGATAGGTCAGTAGGACACTTGGATTGGTAGTGTCATGATCAAGCTTAGTGGCTTGTAAATTATCCCAAGGATTTTTATATAGGTGTATATGTGAGTTAGTTATAGTATACATATTAGATTTTTGGTATTGTACCTTTCTCAAAACCTGGAGATATGAGTAGCATGTGTAATATTGGAGTTGACTTATATGAGGTGATACCTTCGAGGATATAGGGTGATTTTGTTCGGAGTAATAGGCAGTACTATTGTCATCTAATAGTTGTGCTCAAGGATAAGATGGTAGACGTTCACTCACATCCTAAACTCCTTGAAAATTCTAAGCTTTACTGAGTGACAAGATGATCAGGTTATGACCATAGGTCTTGGTTATAAGTCATTTGATTATGGTCGATACTCCACCCCGACCTCCACTAGACATGTTCATATGGAAGGTGGCCACATGGACCTGTATTAGGTTGACCACAAACCCATGGACAAGTGACCACTCAGAACAAACAACCGTCTCTCTCACACATCCCATGAGCCATTTGTTTCTGAGGTATTTGGAGGAATATGTTGTTATCCTCGTGGATGACATGCTTTTTTACCCAATGAGAGGAAAGAACACCTTAGTCCTGTTGGGACCAGCCCCGGGAACACCAGCTGCCTTGCCTCTCAAAGAGTAAGGTTATACCTTAAAGGAGTTGGACTCCGCGAATCACCCTCCCTACAGAAGAAGACCTTATTTACCAAGCAAGAGAAGTCAACCACGACTCCTCTGCTGGCTACATCAACTAGACTATATCAAGAAACACCGACGTACAAGCATGATGAAGCCCTTGCACATCAAGATGATTATAGAGCCCCTTGTCTTATCAATCACCTAGTAGTTCCTGACTAGGAAGGAACCGAGGAGCTGATAACACCCTTCACTCCACCACCTTGATGATGTATGATGAGCATGACCTCCCTACTCCCTTTAGATGCCTAGAATAGAGTGGACGACTGTCATGACTTTGTGACCAGTCCCTTTTTGGTCCAATCTAGGGCCTAAACCTTGACTCGACCATGGTAAACCACCTGTCGAAGATGGTTCACCCTACTTGCCAAGTCTCTGACCTTGGTAACTACACGACTGGTCTATACTTCTAAAGAGTCAGCTTATCTAGAACCCCGCTGGAACCTTCCCAGATGGTAGGACCCATTTCGGCAGCAAGTATCTCAGCTTAGTCTTAGGGACAAGACTCAGCCCAGACCTTTCCATAATGGCTACGGAGAGACCAGTAGACCAAACACTCAAAGACCCTCCAGAAACGTGCATCCATGATGATGGAGCCAAACGACCAAAGAAGAATGAAGAACATACCTGGGCAACTTACTCAAGTAGAAGATCTCAACGCGAAGACCTACGATGACACGCTTCAACACTCTCAACAACGAACATCACCGGCAACTGAAGGTCGCCTGCCTTAAGGAAGACAAGGACTTCCTCGACAGTAAGAAGCTACACCAAGACTCAACCCTCCTATTCTAATGCAAGACATCTAGATGTCACTAACCAGCATGAGTAGTCCTAGGGCCATCACACAGACACACTATGCCACATATTCCGACTTTGGAATACACACGCAATCTAGGCCCTTGCCAGAACCTCATTCACCAAACCCTTGACCATTAGGCGGGCCTAGCATTTTACGAGAACCCCGTTCACCTTAGACAAAGTCAAAGCTGCACTCGAAGACATATCATCATTCACTTCAAGATCCAGAAGGACTACCACGCCGGAGCAAAAACAACGTGGAACGTGAAGACTACCTCACCGCTGAATGTCGGCATCATCACCTAGCCTAGGAACCTTGGGGGCAAGATTCTTGTAAGGGGAATACATTTGTCAACCCCTGTGTTTTGACTCATGACTAAGTTAACATGACTCAAAAATTAGGGCCAATTAAATCTTTTTGAGTGCTTTTGAATGCTTGACTTGTGTGTTATTTGCTTGCTTGACTGACTAGTTGCTAGTGCTCTATAATTCATAAAACATCCTCCTACCCTCAAGAACTCTTTTCGTTGATCACAACTCTTGTTAAATGATGAAGCCATCTGAATAGGACTCAAAAGTATAATTTTTATATATTATTTTGGCCAAAAAGCATTTATTTAAATTAGGTTTTCAAAAGCTCCTGCTTTGATATTTGCACTACAAGTCCCCAAATTGGGTGGGTCCTCTTTCCCCAAATGCTTTATTTGAAACCCAGTATATATATGACTTCCGAAAAACACAAAATTGTATTTTGAAACATTATTTTACTATTTTATTTAAAGGCTTTTTCTTAAGGCCAGAAATGGTCTTTTATAGGGAAAAAATTATTTGAATGCTTTAAAAATATTTGAGAAAATTTAGGAAAACTCAGTGGACATATATTGTCCATATATAAGAGTTTAAACACATGGTCATGTTCAAAATATTGGACAAAACCCCACAAAACCCTTTCTGTCCAAGTCAAGCTTTTGAAATATTTTTGTAAGAAATATTCTCAATAAATTCCAAGAAAATTCCAGCAAGTCACACATGTCATATGTGATGATCTTGCAAAGTTTCATCCTGATCCCAATTGATTTGATTCATCAAAATATTCCAAAAACCCTCTCTCTAAAGATCCAAATTTGAGAAACTCTACATTGCCAACTGTCTACATTTATGCTCAAACTTTGTGTTCATATTCTAGTCCTCAAATAATGTATCCACACCAAGTGGTGCCTCAAGGAAAACAGATACACTTGTCCAAATCCCCCCAAACCCCTTTCTGTTGATTTTAAGAATTGGGAACTTATGCATTATCAATTTATCCTATTGATCACAAACTTTGTGATCATGATCTATTACCCAAATGATGATGCGACACTAGGTGGTTCATCAAGGAGAATAGTTTTGGAGGCCTAGATCTACAAAAACCTAATTCTGTTAATTTCTATGGTTTACAAAGTTTCCGTTGCAACTTTCAACATATGATCTAAAAATTGGTGACCAAGCTTATTTATCCCAGTTCTTTGATCATGTTAAGTTTCATGGCAAGGGGAATCCTTTAGCTATCCTAAACACCTATCAAACACCTTCTGCCCATTATTCTTACTCAATAATTGAAGGGCCAGTAGTGCTCTCCTTGAGCCCATATTTTTACCATGACTCCTCCTGGTTGCCAGCTACCTCCAGTAGCAATGCCAACACCCAGTTCCATGATTGAGGGGTGGAATCCCCACTTGTACCACCTGGACAACCCTTTTCCCCCTCTCTCTCAGCCTCTCCACCCCCCATCAGGTAACTAGGGCATCCAATGCTCCATCCCGCATTGTTTACTTCCCCATCATATTTTGGGCACAAGTGAGCATGTCAGAGCACGTCAGTACATGCCCATGCCAGCCAAAATGTCCTATATTTAGCTTAGTTCACTCCTAAATCACATAATAAGCTTAGCTAGCACAAAAATGACATATTTTACCTAGCTTACCTATTAAATGATGCATACTTAGCTTCCTTAGCTCCGAAATGGCATAATAAGCATAGTTAGCTCCTAAGTGACCTATTTTTACCTAAGTTAGCTCTAAATGACATATATTTACCTTAGATTCCTCCTAAATAACATAGTAAGCTGAATTAGCTCCTAAATGATTAATTTTATAAACAATGTCCTATATTTAGCTTAGTTCTCTCCTAAATGACATAATAAGCTTACCTATCTCCAAAATGGACTAGTTTACCTAGCTTAGCTATAAATGATATATACTTAGCTTACTTAGCTCCAAAATGACATAATAAGCATGGTTAGCTCCTAAGTGACCTATTTTTACCTAAGTTAGCTCTAAATGACATACATTTAGCTTAGTTACCTCCTAAATGACAAAGTAAGGTGAATTAGCTCCTAAATGGCCTATTTTCTCTAAAATGTCCTATATTTAGCTTAGTTCTCTCCTAAATGACATAATAAGATTAGCTAGCTCCAAAATGGACTATTTTACCTAGCTTAGCTATTAAATAATGTATACTTAGCTTACTTAGCTCCAAAATGGCATAATAAGCAAAGTTAGCTCCTAAGTGACCTATTTTTACCTAAGTTAGCTCTAAAATGACATATATTTAGCTTAGTTTCCTTCTAAAGGACATAGTAAGCAGAATTAGCTCCTAAATGACCAATTTTATCAAAAATGTCCTATACTTAACTTAGTTCTGTCCTAAATGACATAATAAGCTTACCTAGCTCCAAAATGGCCTATTTTAGCTAGCTTAGCTATTAAATGACGTATACTTAGCTTACTTGGCGCCAAAATGGCATAACAAGCATAGTTGGCTCCTTAGTTTCCTACTTTCACCTAAGTTACCTCTAAAATGACATATATTTAGCTTAGTTTCCTCCTAAATGACATAGTAAGCTAAATTAGCTCCTAAATGGCCTATTTTATCAAAAATGTCCTATATTTAGCTTAGTTCTCTCCTAAATCACATAATAAGCTTACCTAGCTCCAAAATGGCCTATTTTACCTAGCTTAGCTATTAAATGATGTATTCTTAGCTTACTTAGCTCCAAAATGGCATAATAAGCGTAGTTAGCTCCTAAGTGACCTATTTTTACCTAAGTTAGCTCTAAAATGACATATATTTAGCTCTGTTTCATCCTAAATGACATAGTAAGCTGAATTAGCTCCTAAATGGCCTATTTTATCGAAAATGTCCTATATTTAGCTTAGTTCTCTCCTAAATCACATAATAAGCTTACCTAGCTCCAAAATGGCATATTTTACCTAGCTTACCTATTAAATGATGTATACTTAGCTTACTTAGCTCCGGAATGGCATAATAAGCATAGTTAGCTCGTAAGTGACCTATTTTTACCTAAGTTACCTCTAAATGAAATACATTTAGCTTAGTTACCTCCTAAATGACAAAGTAAGGTGAATTAGCTCCTAAATGGCCTATTTTATCTAAAATGTCCTATATTTAGGTTAGTTCTCTCCTAAATGACATAATAAGATTAGCTAGCTCCAAAATGGACTATTTTACCTAGCTTAGTTATTAAATAATGTATACTTAGCTTACTTAGCTCCAAAATGGCATAATAAGCATAGTTAGCTCCTAAGTGACCTATTTTTTCCTAAGTTAGCTCTAAAATGACATATATTTAGCTTAGTTTCCTCCTAAAGGACATAGTAAGCAGAATTAGCTCCTAAATGACCAATTTTATCAAAAATGTCCTATACTTAACTTACTTGTGTCCTAAATGACATAATAAGCTTACCTACCTCCAAAATGGCCTATTTTAGCTAGCTTAGCTATTAAATGACGTATACTTAGCTTACTTGGCTCCAAAATGGCATAACAAGCATAGTTAGCTCCTTAGTTTCCTACTTTCACCTAAGTTACCTCTAAAATGACATATATTTCGCTTAGTTTCCTCCTAAATGACATAGTAAGCTAAATTAGGTTCTAAATGGCCTATTTGATCAAAAATGTCCTATATTTAGCTTAGTTCTGTCCTAAATCACATAATAAGCTTACCTAGCTCCAAAATGGCCTATTTTACCTAGCTTAGCTATTAAATGATGTATTCTTAGCTTACTTAGCTCCAAAATGGCATAATAAGCGTAGTTAGCTCCTTAGTGACCTATTTTTACCAAGTTAGCTCTAAAATGACATATATTTAGCTCTATTTCATCCTAAATGACATAGTAAGCTGAATTACATCCTAAATGGCCTATTTTATCGAAAATGTCCTATATTTAGCTTAGTTCTCTCCTAAATCACATAATAAGCTTACCTAGCTCCAAAATGGCATATTTTACCTAGATTACCAATTAACTGACGTATACTTAGCTTACTTAGCTCCAAAATGGCATAATAAGCATAGTTAGCTCCTAAGTTTCCTACTTTTACCTAAGTTAGCTGTAAAATGACATATATTTAGCTTGTTTTAATCCTAAATGACATAGTAAGCTAAATTAGCTCCTAAATGGCCTATTTTATCAAAAATTTCCTATATTTAGCTTAGTTCTCTCCTAAATGACGTAGTAAGCTTACCTAGCTCCAAAATGGCCTATTTTACCTAGCTTAGCTATTAAATGACGTATTCTTAGCTTACTTAGCTCCAAAATGGCATAATAAGCATACTTAGCTCCTAAGTGACCTATTTTTAACTAAGTTAGCTCTAAAATGACATATATTTAGCTTTGTTTCATCTTAAATGACATAGTAAGCTTAATTAGCTCCTAAATGGCCTATTTTATCCAAAATGTCCTATATTGAGCTTAGTTCTCTCCTAAATGACATAATAAGATTGCCTAGCTCCAAAATGGCTTGTTTTACCTACCTTAGCTATTAAATAATGTATACTTAGCTTACTTAGCTCCAAATTGGCATAATAAGCATAGTTAGCTCCTAAGTGACCTATTTTTACCTAAGTTAGCTCAAAAATGAAAAATATTTAGCTTAGTTTCCTCCTAAATGACATAGTAAGCTGAATTATCTCCTAAATGGCCTATTTTATCAAAAATGTCCTATATTTAGCTTAGTTCTCTGCTAAATGACATAATCAGCTTACCTAGCTCAAAAATGGCCTATTTTACCTAGCTTAGCTACTAAGTGACCTATTTTTACGTAAGTTAGCTATAAAATGACATATATTTAGCTTAGTTTCCTCCTAAATGACATAGTAAGCTGAATTAGCTCCTAAATGGCCTATTTTAAAAAAAATGTCCTATATTTAGCTTCGTTCTCTCCTAAATCACATAATAAGCTTACCTAGCTCCAAAATGGCGTATTTTACCTAGCTTATCTATTAAATGATGTATACTTAGCTTACTTAGCTCCAAAATAGCATAATAAGCATAGTTAGCTCCTAAGAGACCTATTTTTACCTAAGTTAGCTCTAAAATGGTATATATTTAGATTAGTTTCCTCCTAAATGACATAGTAAGCTGAATTAGCTCCTAAATGACCAATTTTATCAAAAATGTCCTATACTTATCTTAGTTCTCTCCTAAATGACATAATAAGCTTACCTAGCTCCTAAATGGCCTATTTTACCTAGCTTAGCTAATAAATGACGTATACTTAGCTTACTTAGCTCCAAAATGGCATAATAAGCATAGTTAGCTCCTAGGTGACATATTTTTACCTAAGTTAGTTCTAAAATGAAATATACTTAGCTTAGTTTCATCATAAATGACATAGTAAGCTGGATTATCTCCTAAATGTCCTATTTTATCAAAAATGTCCTATATTTATCCTAGTTCTCTTTCTAAATGATATAATAATCTTACAAAGCTCCAAAATGATCTATTTTACCTAGCTTAGCTATTAGATGATCTATACTTAGCTTACTTAGCTCCAAAATGGCATAATAAGCATAGTTAGCTCCTAAGTGGCCTATTTTTACCTAAGTTAGCTCTAAAATGACATATATTTAGCTTAGTTTCCTTCTAAATGACATAGTAAGCTGAATTAGCTCCTAAATGGCCTATTTTATCAAAAATGTCCTATATTTAGCTTAGTTCTCTACTAAATGACATAGTAGGCTTACCTAGCTCCAAAATGGCATATTTTACCTAGCTTAGCTATAAAATGATGTATACTTAGCTTACTTAGCACCAAAATGGCATAATTAGCATAGTTGGCTCCTAAGTGTCCTATTTTTACCTAAGTTAGCTCTAAAATGACACATATTTACCTTAGTTTCCTCCTAAATGACATAGTAAGCTGAATTAGCTCCTAAATGATCTATTTTATCAAAAATGTCCTATATTTAGCCTAGTTCTCTACTAAATGACATAATAAGCTTACCTAGCTCCAAAGTGGCCTATTTTACCTAGCTTAGCGATTAAATGACGTATTCTTAGCTTACTTAGCTCCAAAATGGCATAATAAGGATAGTTAGCTCCTAAGTGACCTATTTTACCTAAGTTAGCTCTAAAATGACATACATTTAGCTTTGTTTCATCCTAAATGACAGAGTAAGCTGAATTAGCTCCTAAATGGCCTATTTTATCCAAAATGTCCTATATTTACCTTAGTTTTCTCCCAAGTCACATAATAAGCTTACCTAGCTCCAAAATAGCGTATTTTAGCTAACTTACCTATTAAATGACCTATACTTAACTTACTTAGCTCCAAAATGGCATAATAAGCATAGTTAGCTCCTAAGTGGCCTACTTTTATGTAAGTTAGCGCTAAAATGACATATATTTAGCTTAGTTTCCTCCTATATGACATAGTAAGCTGAATTATCTCCTAAATGCCCTATTTTATCAAAAATGTCCTATATTTAGCTTAGTTCTCTACTAAATGACATGGTAGGCTTACCTAGCTCCAAAATGGCATATTTTACCTAGCTTAGCTATAAAACGATGTATACTTAGCTTACTTAGCACCAAAATGGCATAATTACCATAGTTGGCTCCTAAGTGTCCTATTTTTACCTAAGTTAGCTCTAAAATGACATATATTTAGCTTAGTTTCCTCCTAAATGACATAGTAAGCTGAATTAGCTCCTAAATGGTCTATGTTATCAAAAATGTCCTATATTTAGCCTAGTTCTCTGCTAAATGACATACTTAGCTTACCTAGCTCCAAAATGGTCTATTTTACCTAACTTAGCTATTAAAGGACGTATACCTAGCTTACATAGCTCCAAAATAGCATAATAAGCATAGATAGCTCGTAGGTGACCTATTTTTACGTAAGTTAGCTCTAAAATGACATATATTTAGCTTAGTTTCATCCTAAATGACATAGTAAGTTGAATTAGGTCATAAATGGCCTATTTTCTCTCAAAACTGTCTTATATTTAACTTAGTTCCCTGCTAAATGACATAATATGCTTACCTAGCTTGAAAATGGCCTATTTTACCTAGCTTAGCTATAAAATGATCTATACTTAGCTTACTTAGCTCCAAAATGGCATAATAAGCATAGTTAGCTCCAAAGTGACCTATTTTTAACTAAATTAGCTCTAAAATGCCATATATTTAGCTTACTTTCCTCCCAAATGATATAGTAAGCCAAATTATCTCCTAAATGGCCTATTTTATCAAAAATGTCCTATATTTAGCTTAGTTCTCTCCTAAATGACATAATAAGCTTACCTAGCTCCAAAATGGAGTAGTTTACCTAGCTTAGCTATTAAACGGCCGATACTTAGCTTACTTAGCTCCAAAATGGCATAATAAGCATAGTTCCCTCCTAAGTGCGCTATTTTTACATAAGTTAGCTCTAAAATGGCATATATTTAGCTTAGTTTCCTCCTAAATGACATAGTAAGCTGAATTAGCTCCTAAATGGTCTATTTTATCAAAAATGTGCTATATTTAGTTAGTTCTCTACTAAATGACATAGTAGGCTTACCTAGCTCCAAAATGGCCTATTATACCTAGCTTAGCTATAAAATGATCTATACTTAGCTTCCTTCGTGCCAAAATGGGATAATAAGCATAGTTAGCTCCTAAGTGACATATTTTTACCTAAGTTAGCTCTAAAATGGCATATATTTAGCTTAATTCATCATAAATGACATAGTAAGCTGGATTATCTCCTAAATGGCCTATTTTATCAAAAATGTCCTATATTTATCTTCGTTCCCTTTCTAAATGACATAATAACCTTACCTAGCTCCAAAATTGCCTATTTTACCTAGCTTAGCTATTAAACGACCGATACTTAGCTTACTTAGCTCCAAAATGGCATAATAAGCATACTTCGCTCCTAAATGCCCTATTTTTACATAAGTTAGCTCTAAAATGACATATATTTAGCTTAGTTTCCTCCTCAATGACATAGTAAGCTGAATTAGCTCCTAAATGGTCTATTTTATCAAAAATGTCCCATATTTAGCCTAGTTCTCTGCTAAATGACATAATTAGCTTACCTGGCTCCAAAATGGTCTATTTTACCTAACTTAGCTATTAAAGGACGTATACTTAGCTTACTTAGCTCCAAAATAGCATAATAAGCATACATAGCTAATAGGTGACCTATTTTTACCTATGTTAGCTCTAAAATGACATATATTTAGCTTAGTTTCATCCTAAATGACATATTAAGTTGAATTAGGTCATAAATGGCCTATTTTTTCTCAAAACTGTCCTATATTTAGCTTAGTTCCCTACTAAATGACATAATATGCTTACCTAGCTTCAAAATGGCCTATTTTACCTAGCTTTGCTATAAAATGATCTATACTTAGCTTACTTAGCTCCAAAATGGCATAATAAGCATAGTTAGCTCCAAAGTGACCTATTTTTAACTAAATTAGCTCTAAAATGACATATATTTAGCTTACTTTCCTCCTAAATGATATAGTAAGCTAAATTATCTCCTAAATGGCCTATTTTATCAAAAATGTCCTATGTTTAGCTTAGTTCTCTCCTAAATGACATAATAAGCTTACCTAGCTCCAAAATGGAGTAGTTTACCTAGCTTAGCTATTAAACGGCCGATACTTAGCTTACTTAGCTCCAAAATGGCATAATAAGCATAGTTCGCTCTAAGTGCCCTATTTTTACATAAGTTAGCTCTAAAATGACATATATTTAGCTTAGTTTCCTCCTAAATGACATAGTAAGCTGAATTAGCTCCTAAATGGTCTATTTTATCAAAAATGTGCTATATTGAGCTTAGTTCTCTACTAAATGACATAGTAGGCTTACCTACCTCCAAAATGGCCGATTATACCTAGCTTAGCTATAAAATGATCTATACTTAGAGTACTTGGTTCCAAAATGGGATAATAAGCATAGTTAGCTCCTAAGTGACATATTTTTACCTAGGTAAGCTCTAAAATGGCATATATTTAGCTTAGTTTCATCATAAATGACATAGTAAGCTGGATTATCTCCGAAATGGCCTATTTTATCAAAAATGTCGTATATTTATCATCGTTCTCTTTCTAAATGACATAATAAGCTTACCTAGCTCCAAAATTGCCTATTTTACCTAGCTTAGCTATTAAATGACCTATACTTAGATTACTTAGCTCCAAAATGGCATAATAAGCATAGTTAGCTCCTAAATGGCCTACTTTTATGTAAGTGAGCTCTAAAATGACATATATTTAGCTTAGTTTCCTCCTATATGACATAGTAAGCTGAATTATCTCCTAAATGCCCTATTTTATCAAAAATGTCCTATATTTAGCTTAGTTCTCTACTAAATGACATAGTAGGCTTACCTAGCTCCAAAATGGCATATTTTACCTAGCTTAGCTATAAAATGATGTATACTTAGCTTACTTAGCACCAAAATGGCATAATTACCATAGTTGGCTCCTAAGTGTCCTATTTTTACCTAAGTTAGCTCTAAAATGACATATATTTAGCTTAGTTTCCTCCTAAATGACATAGTAAGCTGAATTAGCTCCTAAATGGTCTATTTTATCAAAAATGTCCTATATTTAGCCTCGTTCTCTGCTAAATGACATAATTAGCTTACCTAGCTCCAAAATGGTCTCTTTTACCTAACTTAGCTATTAAAGGACGTATACTTAGCTTACTTAGCTCCAAAATAGCATCATCGGAATAGATAGCTCGTAGGTGACGTATTTTTACCTAAGTTAGCTCTAAAATGACATATATTTAGCTTAGTTTTATCCTAAATGACATAGTAAGTTGAATTAGGTCATAAATGGCCTATTTTTTTCTCAAAACTGTCCTATATTTAACTTAGTTCCCTGCTAACTGACATAATATGCTTACCTAGCTTCAAAATGGCCTATTTTACCTAGCTTTGCTATAAAATGATCTATACTTAGCTTACTTAGCTCCAAAATGGCATAATAAGCATAGTTAGCACCAAAGTGACCTATTTTTAACTAAATTAGCTCTAAAATGACATATATTTAGCTTACTTTCCTCCTAAATGATATAGTAAGCTAAATTATCTCCTAAATGGCCTATTTTATCAAAAATGTCCTATATTTAGCTTAGTTCTCTCCTAAATGACATAATAAGCTTACCTAGCTCCAAAATGGAGTAGTTTACCTAGCTTAGCTATTAAACGACCGATACTTAGCTTACTTAGCTCCAAAATGGCATAATAAGCATACTTCGCTCCTAAGTGCCCTATTTTTACATAAGTTAGCTCTAAAATGGCATATATTTAGCTTAGTTTCCTCCTAAATGACATAGTAAGCTGAATTAGCTCCTAAATGGTCTATTTTATAAAAAATGTGCTATATTTAGCTTAGTTCTCTACTAAATGACATAGTAGGCTTACCTAGTTCCAAAATGGCCTATTATACCTAGCTTAGCTATAAAATGATCTATACTTAGCTTACTTGGTTCCAAAATGGGATAATAAGCATAGTTAGCTCCTAAGTGACATATTTTTACCTAAGTTAGCTCTAAAATGGCATATATTTAGCTTAGTTTCATCATAAATGACATAGTAAGCTAGAGTATCTCCTAAATGGCCTATTTTATCAAAAATGTCCTATATTTATCTTTGTTCCCTTTCTAAATGACATAATAAGCTTACCTAGCTCCAAAATGGCCTATTTTTCCTAGCTTAGCTATTAAATGATCTATACTTAGCTTACTTAGCTCCAAAATGGCATAATAAGCATAGTTAGCTCCTAAGTGGCCTACTTTTATGTAAGTTAGCTCTAAAATGACATATATTTATCTTAGTTTCCTCCTATATGACATAGTAAGCTGAATTATCTCCTAAATGGCCTATTTTATCAAAAATGTCCTATATTTAGCTTAGTTCTCTACTAAATGGCATAGTAGGCTTACCTAGCTCCAAAATGGCATATTTTACCTAGCTTAGCTATAAAATGATGTATTCTTAGCTTACTTAGCACCAAAATGGCATAATTAGCATAGTTGGCTCCTAAGTGTCCTATTTTTACCTAAGTTAGCTCTAAAATGACATATATTTAGCTTAGTTTCCTCCTCAATGACATAGTAAGCTGAATTAGCTCCTAAATGGTCTATTTTATCAAAAATGTCCCATATTTAGCCTAGTTCTCTGCTAAATGACATAATTAGCTTACCTGGCTCCAAAATGGTCTATTTTACCTAACTTAGCTATTAAAGGACGTATAGTTAGCTTACTTAGCTCCAAAATAGCATAATAAGCATAGATAGCTAATAGGTGACCTATTTTTACCTAAGTTAGCTCTAAAATGACATATATTTAGCTTAGTTTCATCCTAAATGACATATTAAGTTGAATTAGGTCATAAATGGCCTATTTTTTCTCAAAACTGTCCTATATTTAGCTTAGTTCCCTACTAAATGACATAATATGCTTACCTAGCTTCAAAATGGCCTATTTTACCTAGCTTTGCTATAAAATGATCTATACTTAGCTTACTTAGCTCCAAAATGGCATAATAAGCATAGTTAGCTCCAAAGTGACCTATTTTTAACTAAATTAGCTCTAAAATGACATATATTTAGCTTACTTTCCTCCTAAATGATATAGTAAGCTAAATTATCTCCTAAATGGCCTATTTTATCAAAAATTTCCTATGTTTAGCTTAGTTCTCTACTAAATGGCATAGTAGGCTTACCTAGCTCCAAAATGGCATATTTTACCTAGCTTAGCTATAAAATGATGTATACTTAGCTTACTTAGCACCAAAATGGCATAATTACCATAGTTGGCTCCTAAGTGTCCTATTTTTACCTAAGTTAGCTCTAAAATGACATATATTTAGCTTAGTTTCCTCCTAAATGACATAGTAAGCTGAATTAGCTCCTAAATGGTCTATTTTATCAAAAATGTGCTATATTGAGCTTAGTTCTCTACTAAATGACATAGTAGGTTTACCTAGCTCCAAAATGGCCGATTATACCTACCTTAGCTATAAAATGATCTATACTTAGCGTACTTGGTTCCAAAATGGGATAATAAGCATAGTTAGCTCCTAAGTGACATATTTTTACCTAAGTTAGCTCTAAAATGGCATATATTTAGCTTAGTTTCATCATAAATGACATAGTAAGCTGGATTATCTCCGAAATGGCCTATTTTATCAAAAATGTCGTATATTTATCATCGTTCTCTTTCTAAATGACATAATAAGCTTACCTAGCTCCAAAATTGCCTATTTTACCTAGCTTAGCTATTAAATGACCTATACTTAGATTACTTAGCTCCAAAATGGCATAATAAGCATAGTTAGCTCCTAAATGGCCTACTTTTATGTAAGTTAGCTCTAAAATGACATATATTTAGCTTAGTTTCCTCCTATATTACATAGTAAGCTGAATTATCTCCTAAATGCCCTATTTTATCAAAAATGTCCTATATTTAGCTTAGTTCTCTACTAAATGACATAGTAGGCTTACCTAGCTCCAAAATGGCATATTTTACCTAGCTTAGCTATAAAATGATGTATACTTAGCTTACTTAGCACCAAAATGGCATAATTACCATAGTTGGCTCCTAAGTGTCCTATTTTTACCTAAGTTAGCTCTAAAATGACATATATTTAGCTTAGTTTCCTCCTAAATGACATAGTAAGCTGAATTAGCTCCTAAATGGTCTATTTTATCAAAAATGTCCTATATTTAGCCTAGTTCTCTGCTAAATGACATAATTAGCTTACCTAGCTCCAAAATGGTCTCTTTTACCTAACTTAGCTATTAAAGGACGTATACTTAGCTTACTTAGCTCCAAAATAGCATCATCGGAATAGATAGCTCGTAGGTGACCTATTTTTACCTAAGTTAGCTCTAAAATGACATATATTTAGCTTAGTTTCATCCTAAATGACATAGTAAGTTGAATTAGGTCATAAATGGCCTATTTTTTTCTCAAAACTATCCTATATTTAACTTAGTTCCCTGCTAAATGACATAATATGCTTACCTAGCTTCAAAATGGCCTATTTTAACTAGCTTTGCTATAAAATGATCTATACTTAGCTTACTTAGCTCCAAAATGGCATAATAAGCATAGTTAGCTCCAAAGTGACCTATTTTTAACTAAATTAGCTCTAAAATGACATATATTTAGCTTACTTTCCTCCTAAATGATATAGTAAGCTAAATTATCTCCTAAATGGCCTATTTTATCAAAAATGTCCTATATTTAGCTTAGTTCTCTCCTAAATGACATAATAAGCTTACCTAGCTCCAAAATGGAGTAGTTTACCTAGCTTAGCTATTAAACGACCGATACTTAGCTTACTTAGCTCCAAAATGGCATAATAAGCATACTTCGCTCCTAAGTGCCCTATTTTTATATAAGTTAGCTCTAAAATGGCATATATTTAGCTTAGTTTCCTCCTCAATGACATAGTTAGCTGAATTAGCTCCTAAATGGTCGATTTTATCAAAAATGTGCTATATTTAGCTTAGTTCTCTACTAAATGACATAGTAGGCTTACCTAGCTCCAAAATGGCCTATTATACCTAGCTTAGCTATAAAATGATCTATACTTAGCTTAATTGGTTCCAAAATGGCATAATAAGCATAGTTAGCTTCTAAGTGTCCTATTTTTACCTAAGTTAGCTCTAAAATAGCATATATTTAGCTTAGTTTCATCATAAATGACATAGTAACCTCGATTATCTCCTAAATGGCCTATTTTATCAAAAATGTCCTATATTTAGCTTATTTCTCTCCTAAATGACATAATAAGCTTACCTAGCTCCAAAATTGCCTATTTTACCTAGCTTAGCTATTAAATGACCTATACTTATCTTACTCAGCTCCAAAATGGCATAATAAGCATAGTTAGCTCCTAAGTGGCCTATTTTTATGTAAGTTAGCTCTAAAATGACATATATTTAGCTTAGTTTCCTCCTAAATGACATAGTAAGCTGAATTATCTCCTAAATGGCCTATTTTATCAAAAATGTCCTATATTAGCTTAGTTCTCTACTAAATGACATAGTAGGCTTACCTAGCTCCAAAATGGCATATTTTACCTAGCTTAGCTACAAAATGATGTATACTTAGCTTACTTAGCACCAAAATGGCATAATCAGCATAGTTAGCTCCTAACTGTCCTATTGCTACCTAAGTTAGCTCTAAAATGACATATATTTAGCTTAGTTTCCTCCTAAATGACATAGTAAGCTGAATTAGCTCCTAAATGGCCTATTTTATCAAAAATGTCCTATATTTAGCTTAGTTCTCTGCTAAATGACATAATAAGCTTACCTAGCTCAACAATGGCCTATTTTACCTAGCTTAGCTCCTAATTGACCTATTTTTACCTAAGTTAGCTCTAAAATGACATACATTTAGCTTAGTTTCCTCCTAAATGACATAGTAAGCTGAATTAGCTCCTAAATGGCCTATTTTATAAAAAAATGTCCTATATTTAGCTTCGTTCTCTCCTAAATGACATAGTGAGCTTACCTAGCTCCAAAATGGCCTATTTTACCTAGCTTTTCTATAAATGATCTATACTTAGCTTACTTAGCTCCAAAATGGCATAATAAGCATAGTTAGCTCCTAAGTGACCTATGTTGACCTAAGTTAGCTCTAAAATGACATATATTTAGCTTAGTTTCATCCTAAATGACATAGTAAGCTGAATTATCTCCTAAATGGCATATTTTATCAAAAATGTCCTATATTTAGTTTAATTCTCTTTCTAAATGACATAATAAGCTTACCTAGCTCCAAAATGGCCTATTTAACCAAGCTTAGCTATAAATTGATCTATACTAAGCTTACTTAGCTCCAAAAGGGCATAATAAGCATAGCTAGCTCCTAAGTGACCTATTTTTACCTAAGTTAGCTCTAAAATGACATATACTTAGCTTAGTTTCCTCCTAATGACAAAGTAAGAAAAATTAGCTCCTAAATGGCCTATTTTATCAGAAATGTCCTACATTTAGCTTAGTTCTCTCCTAAATGAGATAATAAGCTTACCTAGCTCCAAAATGGCCTATTTTACCTAGCTTAGCTATAAAATGATCTATACTTAGCTGACTTAGCTCCAAAAGGGCATAATAAACTTAGTTAGCTCATAAGTGACCTATTTTTACCTAAGTTAGCTCTAAACTGACATATATTTAGCTGAGTTTCCTCCTAAATGACATAGTAAGCTGAATTATCTCCTAAATGGCCTATTTTATCAAAAATGTCCTATATTTAGCTTAGTTCTTTCGTAAATGACATAATAAGCTTACCTAGCTCCAAAATGGCCTATTTTACCTAGCTTAGCTATTAAATGACCTATATTTAGCTTACTTAGCTCCAAAATGGCATAATAAGCATAGTTCGCTCCTAAGTGCCCTATTTTTACATAAGTTAGCTCTCAAATGACATATATTTAGCTTAGTTTCCTCCAAAATGACATAGTAAGCTGAATTAGCTCCTAAATGGCCTATTTTGTCAAATATGTCCTATATTTAGTTTAGTTCTCTACTAAATGACATAGTAGGGTTACCTAGCTCCAAAATGGCCTATTATAACTAGCTTAGCTATAAAATGATCTATACTTAGCTGACTTAGCTCCAAAAGGGCATAATAAGCTTAGTTAGCTCATAAGTGACCTATTTTTACCTAAGTTAGCTCTAAAGTGACATATATTTAGCTTAGTTTCCTCCTAAATGACATAGTAAGCTCAATTAGCTCGTAAATGGCATACTTTATCAAAAATGTCAGATATTTAGCTTAGTTCTCTCCTAAATGACATAATAAGCTTACCTAGCTCCAAAATGGCCTATTTTACATAGCTTACCTATTAAATGATCTATACTTAGCTTACTTAGCTCCAAAATGGCATAATAAGCATAGTTAGCTCCTAAATGGCCTATTTTTACCTAAGTTAGCTCTAAAATGACATATATTTTGTTTAGTTTCCGTCTAAATGACATATTACGCTGAAGTAGCTCCTAAATGGCCTATTTTACCAAAAATGTCCTATATTTAGCTTAGTTCTCTCCTAAATGACATAATAAGCTTACCTAGCTCCAAAATGGCCTATTTTTCCTAGCTCAGATATTAAATGAGCTATACTTAGCTTACTTAGCTCCAAAATGGCATAATAAGCATACTTAGCTCCTAAGTGGCCTATTTTTACCTAAGTTAGCTCAAAAATGACATATATTTTGTTTAGTTTTCTTCTAAATGACATATTACGCTGAAGTTGCTCCTAAATGGCCTATTTTATCAAAAATGTAATATATTTAGCTTAGTTCTCTCCTAAATGACATAATAAGCTTACCTAGCTCCAAAATGGCCTATTTTTCCTAGGTTAGCTATTAAATGATCTATACTTAGCTTACTTACCTCCAAAATGGCATACTAAGCATAGTTAGTTCCTAAGTGCCCTATTTTTACCTAAGTTAGCTCTAAAATGACATATATTTAGCTTAGTTTCCTGCTAAATGACATAGTAAGCTGAATTAGCTCCTAAATGGCCTATTATCTAAAAAATGTCCTATATTTAGCTTAGTTCTCTTCTGAATGACATAATAAGCTTACCTAGCTCCAAAATGGTCTATTTTAAATAGCTTAGCTATTAAATGATCTATACTTAGCTTACTTAGCTCCCAAATGGCATAATAAGCATAGTTAGCTCCTAAGTGGCCTATTTTTACCTAAGTTAGCTCTAAAATGACATATATTTAGCTTAGTTTCCTCCTAAATGACATAGTAAGCTGAATTAGCTCCTAAATGGCCTATTTTATCAAAAATGTCCTATATTTAGCTTAGTTCTTCCTAAATGACATAATCATCTTACCTAGCTCCAAAATGGCCTATTTTACCTAGCTTAGCTATAAAATGATCTATACTTAGCTTACTTAGCCCCAAAATGGCATAATAGGCATAGTTAGCTCCTAAGTGACCTATTTTTACCTAAGTTAGCTCTAAAATGACACATATTTAGCTTAGTTTCCTCCTAAATGACAAAGTAAGCTGAATTTGCTCCTAAATGGTCTATTTTGTCAAAAATGTAATATATTTAGCTTAGTTCTCTCCTAAATGACATAATAAGCTTACCTAGCTCCAAAATGGCCTATTAGCCAAGCTTACCTATTAAATAATGTATACTTAGCTTACTTAGCTCCAAAATGTCATAATAAGCATAGTTAGCTCCTAAGTGCCCTATTTTTACCTAAGTTAGCTCTAAAATGACATATATTTAGCTTAGTTTCCTCCTAGATGACATAGTAAGCTGAATTAGATTATAAATGGCCTATTTTATCAAAAGTGTCCTATATTTATCTTAGTTCTCTCCTAAATGACATAATAAGCTTACCTAGCTCCAAAATGTCCTATGTTACCTAGCTTAGCTATTAAATGACCTATACTTAGCTTACTTAGCTCCAAAATGGCATAATAAGCATAGTTAGCTCCTAAGTGCCCTATTTTTAACTATTGTTGCTCTAAAATGACATATATTTAACTTAGTTTCTTCCTAAATGACATAGTAAGCTAAATTAGCTCCTAAATGGCCTATTTTATCAAAAAAATCCTATATTTAGCTTAGTTCTCTACTAAATGACATCATAAGATTACCTAGCTAAAAAATGGCCTATTTTACCTAGCTTAGCTATAAACTGATCTATACTTAGCTTCAAAATTGCATAATAAGCATAGTTAGCTCCTAAGTGACCTATTTTTACCTAAGTTAGCTCTAAAATGACATATATTTTGCTTAGTTTCCTCCTAAATGACAAACTGAGCTGAATTAGCTCCTAAACAGCCTATTTTATCAAAAATGTCCTATATTTTGCTTACTTCTCTCCTAAATGACATAATAAGCTTACCTAGCTCCAAAATGGCCTATTTAACCTAGCTTAGTTATTAAATAATGTATACTTAGTTTACTTAGCTCAAAATGTAAGTTACCTATTTTTACCTAAGTTAGCTCTAAAATGACATATATTTAGTTTAGTTTCCTCCCAAATGACGTAGTAAGCTGAAGTAGCTCCCAAATGGCCTATTTTATCCAAAATGTCCTATATTTAGCTCAGTTCTCTGCTAAATGTCATAATAATCTTACCTAGCTCCAAAATGGCCTATTTTACCTAGCTTAGCTATAAAATGATCTATACTTAGCTTACTTAGCTCCAAAATGGCATAATAGGCATAGTTAGCTCCTAAGTGACCTATTTTTACCTAAGTGAGCTCTAAAATGACATATATTTAGCCTAGTTTCCTCCTAAATGATCAAGTAAGCTGAATTAGCTCCTAAATGGCCTATTTTATGAAAAATGTCCTATATTTAGCTTAGTTCCCTGCTAAATGACACAACAAGCTTACCTAGATCCAAAATGGCCAATTTTACCTAGCTTAGCTATAAAATGATCTATACTTAGCTTAATTAGGTCCAAAATGGCATAATAAGCATAGTTAGATCTTAAGTGTCCTATTCTTTTCCCTAGTTCGCTCTAAAATAGTATATATTTAGCTTAGTTTCCTCCTAAATGACATAGTAAGCTGAATAAGCTCCTAAATGGCCTATTTTATGAAAAATGTCCTATATTTAGCTTAGTTCTTTCGTAAATGACATAATAAGGTTACCTAGCTCTAAAATGGCCTATTTTACCTAGCTTAGCTATTAAATGACTTATACTTAGCTTACTTAGCTCCAAAATGGCATAATAAGCATAGTTCGCTCCTAAGTGCCCCATTTTTACATAAGTTAGCTCTCAAATGACATATATTTAGCTTAGTTTCCTCCTAAATGACATAGTAAGATGAATTAGCTCCTAAATGGCCTATTTTATCAAATATGTCCGATATTTAGCTTAGTTCTCTACTAAATGATATAGTAGGCTTACCTAGCTCGAAAATGGCCTATTATACCTAGCTTAGCTATAAAATGATCTATACTTAGCTTACTTAGCTCCAAAGGGCATAATAAGCATAGTTAGCTCCTAAGTGACCTATTTTTACCTAAGTTAGCTCTAAAATGACATATATTTAGCTCAGTTTCCACCTAAATGACATAGTAAGCTAAATTAGCTCCTAAATGGCCTATTTTATCAACATGTCCTATATTTAGCTTAGTTCTCTCCTAAATGACATAATAAGCCTACCTAGCTCCAAAATGGCCTATTTTACCTAGCTTAGCAATTAAATGACCTATACTCAGCTTAGTTAGCGCCAAAATGGCATAATAAGCATAGTTAGCTCATAAGTGGCCTATTTTTACCTAAGATAGCTCCAAAATGACATATATTTATCTTAGTTTCCACCTAAATGATATAGTAAGCTAAATTAGCTCCTAAATGGCCTATTTTATCAAAAATCTCCTATATTTAGCTTAGTTCTCTACTAAATGACATAATAAACTTACCTAGCTCCAAAATGGCCTATTTTACCTAGCTTAGCTGTAAAATAATCTATACTTAGCTTACTTAGCTTCCAAATGGCATAATAGGCATAGTTAGCTCCTAAGTGACATATTTTTGCCAATGTTACTTCTAAAATGACATAAATTTAGCTTAGTTTCCTCCCAAATGACATATTAAGCTGAATTAGCTCGTAAATGCCCTATTTTATAGAAAATGTCCTATATTTAGCTTAGTTCTCTTCTGAATGACATAATAGGCTTACCTAGCTCTAAAATGGCCTATTTTAAATAGCTTAGCTATTAAATGAACTATACTTAGCTTACTTAGCTCCCAAATGGCATAATAAGCATAGTTAGCTCTTGTGGCCAATTTTTATCTAAGTTAGCTCTAAAATGACATATATGTAGCTTAGTTTCCTCCTAAATGACATAGTAAGTTGAAGTACCTCCTAAATGGCCTATTTTATCAAAAAGGTCCGATATTTAGCTTAGTTCTCTCCTAAATGACATAATAAGCTTACCTAGCTCCAAAATGGCCTATTTTACCTAGCTTAGCTATTAAATGACGTATACTTAGCTTACTTAGCACCAACATGGCATAATAAGCATAGTTAGCTCCTAAGTGACCTATTATTACCTAGGTTAGCTCTAAAATGACATTTATTTAGCTTAGTTTCCTCCTAAATGACATAGTAAGTTGAATTAGGTCATAAATGGCCTATTTTTTCTCAAAACTGTCCTATATTTAACTTAGTTCCCTGCTAAATGACATAATATGCTTACCTAGCTTCAAAATGGCCTATTTTACCTAGCTTTGCTATGAAATAATCTATACTTAGCTTACTTAGCTCCAAAATGGCATAATAAGTATAGTTAGCTCCAAAGTGACCTATTTTTAACTAAATTAGCTCTAAAATGACATATATTTAGCTTACTTTCCTCCTAAATGATATAGTAAGCTAAAATAGCTCCTAAATGGCCTATTTTATCAAAAATGTCCTATATTTAGCTTAGTTCTCTCCTAAATGACATAATAAGCTTACCTAGCTCCAAAATGGAGTAGTTTACCTAGCTTAGCTATTAAACGACCGATACTTAGCTTACTTCACTCCTAAGTGCCCTATTTTTACATAAGTTAGCTCTAAAATGGCATATATTTAGCTTAGTTTCCTCCTCAATGACATAGTAAGCTGAATTAGCTCCTAAATGGTCTATTTTATCAAAAATGTGCTATATTTAGCTTAGTTCTCTACTAAATGACATAGTAGGCTTACCTAGCTCCAAAATGGCCTATTATACCTAGCTTAGCTATAAAATGATCTATACTTAGCTTACTTGGTTCCAAAATGGGATAATAAGCATAGTTAGCTCCTAAGTGTCCTATTTTTACCTAAGGTAGCTCTAAAATAGCATATATTTAGCTTAGTTTCATCATAAATGACATAGTAAGATGGATTCTCTCCTAAATTGCCTATTTTATCAAAAATGTCCTATATTTAGCTTATTTCTCTCCTAAATGACATAATAAGCTTACCTATCTCCAAAATTGCCTATTTTACTCAGCTCCAAAATGGCATAATAAGCATAGTTAGCTCCTAAGTGGCCTATTTTTATGTAAGTTAGCTCTAAAATGACATATATTTAGCTTAGTTTCCTCCTAAATGAAATAGTAAGCTGAATTATCTCCTAAATGGCCTATTTTATCAAGAATGTCCTATATTTAGCTTAGTTCTCTACTAAATGACATAGTAGGCTTACCTAGCTCCATAATGGCATATTTTACCTAGCTTAGCTACAAAATGATGTATACTTAGCTTACTTAGCACCAAAATGGCATAATAGGCATAGTTAGCTCCTAAGTGACCTATTTTTACCTAAGTTAGCTCTAAAATGACACATATTTAGCTTAGTTTCCTCCTAAATGACAAAGTAAGCTGAATTAGCTCCTAAATGACCTATACTTAGCTTACTTAGCTCCAAAATGGCATAATAAGAATAGTTAGGTCCTAAGGGCCCTATTTTTACATAAGTAAGCTCTCAAATGACATATAATTAGATTAGTTTCATCCTAAATGACATAGTAAGCTGAATTATCTCCTAAATGGCATATTTTATCCAAAATGTCCTATATTTAGCTTAGTTCTCTTTCTAAATGACATAATAAGCTTACCTAGCTCCAAAATGGCCTATTTAACCTAGCTTAGCTATAAAATGATCTATACTAAGCTTACTTAGCCCCCAAAGGGCATAATAAGCATAGTTAGCTCCTAAGTGACCTATTTTTACCTAAGTTAGATCTAAAATGACATATACTTAGCTTAGTTTCCTCCTAATGACAAAGTAAGCAGAATTAGCTCCTGAATGGCCTATTTTATCAAAAATGTCCTACATTTAGCTTAGTTCTCTCCTAAATGAGATAATAAGCTTACCTAGCTCCAAAATGGCCTATTTTACCTAGCTTAGCTATTAAATAATGTATACTTAGCTTACTTAGCTCCAAAATGGCATAATAAGCATAGTTTGCTCCTAAGTGACCTGTTATTACCTAAGTTAGCTCTAAAATGACATATATTTAGCTTAGTTTCCTCCAAAACGACATAGTAAGCCGAATTGGCTCCTAAATGGCCTATTTTATGAAAAATGTCCTATATTTAGCTTAGTTCTCTCCTAAATAAAATAATAAGCTTACCTAGCTCCCAAATGGCATATTTTTCCTAGCTTAGCTATAAAATGATCTATACTTAGCTGACTTAGCTCCAAAAGGGCATAATAAACTTAGTTAGCTCATAAGTGACCTATTTTTACCTAAGTTAGCTCTAAACTGACATATATTTAGCTTAGTTTCCTCCTGAATGACATAGTAAGCTGAATTATCTCCTGAATGGCCTATTTTATCAAAAATGTCCTATATTTAGCTTAGTTCTTTCGTAAATGACATAATAAGCTTACCTAGCTCCAAAATGGCCTATTTTACCTAGCTTAGCTATTAAATGACCTTTATTTAGCTTACTTACCTCCAAAATGGCATAATAAGCATAGTTCGCTCCTAAGTGCCCTATTTTTACATAAGTTAGCTCTCAAATGACATATATTTACCTTAGTTTCCACCAAAATGACATAGTAAGCTGAATTAGCTCCTAAATGGCCTATTTTATCAAATATGTCCTATATTTAGCTTAGTTCTCTACTAAATGACATAGTAGGCTTACGTAGCTCCAAAATGGCCTATTATACCTAGCTTAGCTATAAAATGATCTATACTTAGCTGACTTAGCTCCAAAAGGGCATAATAAGCTTAGTTAGCTCATAAGTGACCTATTTTTACCTAAGTTAGCTCTAAAGTGACATATATTTAGCTTAGTTTCCTCCTAAATGACATAGTAAGCTGAATTAGCTCGTAAATGGCCTACATTATCAAAAATGTCAGATATTTAGCTTAGTTCTCTCCTAAATGACATAATAAGCTTACCTAGCTCCAAAATGGCCTATTTTACCTAGCTTACCGATTAAATGATCTATACTTAGCTTACTTAGCTCCAAAATGGCATAATAACCATAGTTAGCTCCTAAGTGGCATATTTTTAACTAAGGTAGCTCTAAAATGACATATATTTTGTTTAGTTTCCTTCTAAATGACATATTACGCTGAAGTAGCTCCTAAATGGCCTATTTTATCAAAAATGTCCTATATTTAGCTTAGTTCTCTCCTAAATGACATAATAAGCTTACCTAGCTCCAAAATGGCCTATTTTTCCTAGCTCAGATATTAAATGATCTATACTTAGCTTACTTAGCTCCAAAATGGCATAATAAGCATAGTTAGCTCCTAAGTGGCCTATTTTTACCTAAGTTAGCTCTAAAATGACATATATTTTGTTTAGTTTCCTTCTAAATGACATATTACGCTGAAGTTGCTCCTAAATGGCCTATTTTATCAAAAATGTCCTATATTTAGCTTAGTTCTCTCCTAAATGACATAATAAGCTTACCTAGCTCCAAAATGGCCTATTTTTCCTAGCTTAGATATTAAATGATCTATACTTAGCTTACTTAGCTCCAAAATGGCATAATAAGCATTGTTAGGTCCTAAGTGGCCTATTGTTACCAAAGTTAGCTCTAAAATGACATATATTTAGCTTAGTTTCCTCCCAAATGACAAAGTAAGCTGAATTAGCTCCTAAATGCCCTATTTTATAAAAAATGTCCTTTATTTAGCTTAGTTGTCTTCTCAATGACATAATAAGCTTACCTAGCTCCAAAATGGCCTATTTTAAATAGCTTAGCTATTAAATGATCTATACTTAGCTTACATAGCTCCCAAATGGCATAATAAGCATAGTTAGCTCCTAAGTGGCCTATTTTTACCTAAGTTAGCTCTAAAATGACATATATTTAGCTTAGTTTCCTCCTAGATGACATAGTAAGCTGAATTAGCTCCTAAATGGCCTATTTTCTAAAAAATGTACTATATTTAGCTTAGTTCTCTTCTAAATGACACAATAAGCTTACCTAGCTCCAAAATGGTCTATTTTAAATAGCTTAGCTATTAAATGATCTATACTTAGCTTACTTAGCTCCCAAATGGCATAACAAGCATAGTTGGCTCCTAAATGACAAACTGAGCTGAATTAGCTCCTAAACAGCCTATTTTATCAAAAATGTCCTATATTTCGTTTAGTTCTGTCGTAAATGAGATAATAAGCTTACCTAGCGCCAAAATGGCCTATTTAACCTAGCTTAGTTATTAAATAATGTATACTTAGTTTACTTAGCTCAAAATGTAAGTTACCTATTTTTAACTAAGTTAGCTCTAAAATGAAATATATTTAGTTTAGTTTCCTCCTAAATGACATAGTAAGCTCAATTAGCTCGTAAATGGCCTACTTTATCAAAAATGTCAGATATTTAGCTTAGTTCTCTCCTAAATGACATAATAAGCTTACCTAGCTCCAAAATGGCCTATTTTACCTAGCTTACCTATTAAATGATCTAATCTTAGCTTACTTAGCTCCAAAATGGCATAATAAGCATAGTTAGCTCCTAAGTGGCGTATTTTTACCTAAGTTAGCTCTAAAATGACATATATTTTGTTTAGTTTCCTTCTAAATGACATATTACGCTGAAGTAGCTCCTAATTGGCCTATTTTACCAAAAATGTCCTATATTTAGCTTAGTTCTCTCCTAAATGACATAATAAGCTTAACTAGCTCCAAAATGGCCTATTTTTCCTAGCTCGGATATTAAATGAGCTATACTTAGCTTACTTAGCTCCAAAATGGCATAATAAGCATAGTTAGCTCCTAAGTGGCCTATTTTTACCTAAGTTAGCTCAAAAATGACATATATTTTGTTTAGTTTTCTTCTAAATGACGTATTACGCTGAAGTTGCTCCTAAATGGCCTATTTTATCAAAAATGTAATATATTCAGCTTAGTTCTCTCCTAAATGACATAATAAGCTTACCTAGCTCCAAAATGGCCTATTTTTCCTAGCTTAGCTATTAAATGATCTATACTTAGCTTACTTACCTCCAAAATGGCATAATAAGCATAGTTAGTTCCTAAGTGCCCTATTTTTACCTAAGTTAGCTCTAAAATGACATATATTTAGCTTAGTTTCCTGCTAAATGACATAGTAAGCTGAATTAGCTCCTAAATGGCCTATTATCTAAAAAATGTCCTATATTTAGCTTAGTTCTCTTCTGAATGACATAATAAGCTTACCTAGCTCCAAAATGGTCTATTTTACCTAGCTTAATAATTAAATGACCCATACTTAGCTTAGTTAGCTCCTAAATGACATAATAAGCTTACCTAGCTCCAAAATGGCCTATTTTTCCTAGCATAGCTATTAAATGATCTATACTTAGCTTACTTAGCTCCAAAATGGCATAATAAGCATAGTTAGCTCCTAAGTGGCCTATTTTTACCTAAGTTAGCTCTAAAATGACATATATCTAGTTTAGTTTCCTCCTAAATGACATAGTAAGCTGAAGTAGCTCCTAAATGGCCTATTTTATCAAAAATCTCCTATACTTAGCTTAGTTCTCTACTAAATGACATAATAAACTTACCTAGCTCCAAAATGGCCTATTTTACCTAGGTTAGCTATAAAATAATCTATACTTAGCTTACTTAGCTTCCAAATGGCATAATAGGCATAGTTAGCTCCTAAGTGACCTATTTTTGCCTATGTTAGTTCTAAAATGACATATATTTAGCTTAGTTTCCTCCCAAATGACATAGTAAGCTGAATTAGCTCCTAAATGGCCTATTTTAAATAGCTTAGCTATAAAATAATCTATACTTAGCTTACTTAGCTTCCAAATGGCATAATAGGCATAGTTAGCTCCTAAGTGACCTATTTTTGCCTATGTTAGTTCTAAAATGACATATATTTAGCTTAGTTTCCTCCCAAATGACATAGTAAGCTGAATTAGCTCCTAAATGCCCTATTTTATAAAAAATGTCCTATATTTAGCTTAGTTCTCTTCTGAATGACATAATAAGCTTACCTAGCTCCAAAATGGCCTATTAGCCAAGCTTACCTATTAAATAATGTATACTTAGCTTACTTAGCTCCAAAATGTCATAATAAGCATAGTTAGCTCCTAAGTGCCCTATTTTTACCTAAGTTAGCTCTAAAATGACATATATTTAGCTTAGTTTCCTCCTAGATGACATAGTAAGCTGAATTAGATTATAAATGGCCTATTTTATCAAAAGTGTCCTATATTTATCTTAGTTCTCTCCTAAATGACATAATAAGCTTACCTAGCTCCAAAATGTCCTATGTTACCTGGCTTAGCTATTAAATGACCTATACTTAGCTTACTTAGCTCCAAAATGGCATAATAAGCATAGTTAGCTCCTAAGTGCCCTATTTTTAACTATTGTTGCTCTAAAATGACATATATTTAGCTTAGTTTCTTCCTAAATGACATAGTAAGCTAAATTAGCTCCTAAATGGCCTATTTTATCAAAAAAATCCTATATTTAGCTTAGTTCTCTACTAAATGACATCATAAGATTACCTAGCTAAAAAATGGCCTATTTTACCTAGCTTAGCTATAAAATGATCTATACTTAGCTTCAAAATTGCATAATAAGCATAGTTAGCTCCTAAGTGACCTATTTTTACCTAAGTTAGCTCTAAAATGACATATATTTTGCTTAGTTTCCTCCGAAATGACAAACTGAGCTGAATTAGCTCCTAAACAGCCTATTTTTCAAAAATGTCCTATATTTCGCTTAGTTCTCTCCTAAATGACATAATAAGCTTACCTAGCTCCAAAATGGCCTATTTAACCTAGCTTAGTTATTAAATAATGTATACTTAGTTTACTTAGCTCAAAATGTAAGTTACCTATTTTTACCTAAGTTAGCTCTAAAATGACATATATTTAGTTTAGTTTCCTCGTAAATGACGTAGTAAGCTGAAGTAGCTCCCAAATGGCCTATTTTATCCAAAATAGCCTATATTTAGCTCAGTTCTCTGCTAAATGTCATAATAATCTTACCTAGCTCCAAAAAGGCCTATTTTACCTAGCTTAGCTATAAAATGATCTATACTTAGCTTACTTAGCTCCAAAATGGCATAATAGGCATAGTTAGCTCCTAAGTGACCTATTTTTACCTAAGTTAGCTCTAAAATGACATATATTTAGCCTAGTTTCCTCCTAAATGATCAAGTAAGCTGAATTAGCTCCTAAATGGCCTATTTTATGAAAAATGTCCTATATTTAGCTTAGTTCCCTGCTAAATGACACAACAAGCTTACCTAGATCCAAAATGGCCAATTTTATCTAGCTTAGCTATAAAATGATCTATACTTAGCTTAATTAGGTCCAAAATGGCATAATAAGCATAGTTAGATCCTAAGTGTCCTATTCTTTTCCCTAGTTCGCTCTAAAATGGTATATATTTAGCTTAGTTTCCTCCTAAATGACATAGTAAGCTGAATAAGCTCCTAAATGGCCTATTTTATCAAAAATGTCCTATATTTAGCTTAGTTCTTTCGTAAATGACATAATAAGGTTACCTAGCTCTAAAATGGCCTATTTTACCTAGCTTAGCTATTAAATGACTTATACTTAGCTTACTTAGCTCCAAAATGGCATAATAAGCAAAGTTCGCTCCTAAGTGCCCCATTTTTACATAAGTTAGCTCTCAAATGACATATATTTAGCTTAGTTTCCTCCTAAATGACATAGTAAGATGAATTAGCTCCTAAATGGCCTATTTTATCAAATATGTCCGATATTTAGCTTAGTTCTCTACTAAATGATATAGTAGGCTTACCTAGCTCCAAAATGGCCTATTATACCTAGCTTAGCTATAAAATGATCTATACTTAGCTTACTTAGCTCCAAAAGGGCATAATAAGCATAGTTAGCTCCTAAGTGACCTATTTTTACCTAAGTTAGCTCTAAAATGACATATATTTAGCTCAGTTTCCACCTAAATGACATAGTAAGCTAAATTAGCTCCTAAATGGCCTATTTTATCAACATGTCCTATATTTAGCTTAGTTCTCTCCTAAATGACATAATAAGCCTACCTAGCTCCAAAATGGCCTATTTTACCTAGCTTAGCAATTAAATGACCTATACTCAGCTTAGTTAGCACCAAAATGGCATAATAAGCATAGTTAGCTCCCAAGTGGCCTATTTTTACCTAAGATAGCTCCAAAATGACATATATTTAGCTTAGTTTCCACCTAAATTATATAGTAAGCTAAATTAGCTCCTAAATGGCCTATTTTATCAAAAATCTCCTATATTTCGCTTAGTTCTCTACTAAATGACATAATAAACTTACCTAGCTCCAAAATGGCCTATTTTACCTAGCTTAGCTATAAAATAATCTATACTTAGCTTACTTAGCTTCCAAATGGCATAATAGGCATAGTTAGCTCCTAAGTGACCTATTTTTGCCAATGTTACTTCTAAAATGACATATATTTAGCTTAGTTTCCTCCCAAATGACATATTAAGCTGAATTAGCTCGTAAATGCCCTATTTTATAGAAAATGTCCTATATTTAGCTTAGTTCTCTTCTGAATGACATAATAGGCTTACCTAGCTCTAAAATGGCCTATTTTAAATAGCTTAGCTATTAAATGAACTATACTTAGCATACTTAGCTCCCAAATGGCATAATAAGCATAGTTAGCTCCTGTGGCCAATTTTTATCTAAGTTAGCTCTAAAATGACATATATGTAGCTTAGTTTCCTCCTAAATGACATAGTAAGCTAAAGTAGCTCCTAAATGGCCTATTTTATCAAAAAGGTCCGATATTTAGCTTAGTTCTCTCCTAAATGACATAATAAGCTTACCTAGCTCCAAAATGGCCTATTTTACCTAGCTTAGCTATTAAATGACGTATACTTAGCTTACTTAGCTCCAACATGGCATAATAAGCATAGTTAGCTCCTAAGTGACCTATTATTACCTAGGTTAGCTCTAAAATGACATTTATTTAGCTTAGTTTCCTCCTAAATGACATAGTAAGTTGAATTAGGTCATAAATAGCCTATTTTTTCTCAAAATTGTCCTATATTTAACTTAGTTCCCTGCTAAATGACATAATATGCTTACCTAGCTTCAAAATGGCCTATTTTACCTAGCTTTGCTATGAAATGATCTATACTTAGCTTACTTAGCTCCAAAGTGACCTATTTTTAACTAAATTAGCTCTAAAATGACATATATTTAGCTTACTTTCCTCCTAAATGATATAGTAAGCTAAAATAGCTCCTAAATGGCCTATTTTATCAAAAATGTCCTATATTTAGCTTAGTTCTCTCCTAAATGACATAATAAGCTTACCTAGCTCCAAAATGGAGTAGTTTACCTAGCTGAGCTATTAAACGACCGATACTTAGCTTACTTCACTCCTAAGTGCCCTATTTTTACATAAGTTAGCTCTAAAATGGCATATATTTAGCTTAGTTTCCTCCTCAATGACATAGTAAGCTGAATTAGCTCCTAAATGGTCTATTTTATCAAAAATGTGCTATATTTAGCTTAGTTCTCTACTAAATGACATAGTAGGCTTACCTAGCTCCAAAATGGCCTATTATACCTAGCTTAGCTATAAAATGATCTATACTTAGCGTACTTGGTTCCAAAATGGGATAATAAGCATAGTTAGCTCCTAAGTGTCCTATTTTTACCTAAGTTAGCTCTAAAATAGCATATATTTAGCTTAGTTTCATCATAAATGACATAGTAAGATGGATTATCTCCTAAATTTCATATTTTATCAAAAATGTCCTATATTTAGCTTATTTCTCTCCTAAATGACATAATAAGCTTACCTAGCTCCAAAATTGCCTATTTTACCTAGCTTAGCTATTAAATGACCTATACTTAGCTTACTTAGCTCCAAAATGGCATAATAAGCATAGTTAGCTACTAAGTGGCCTATTTTTACCTAAGTTAGCTCTAAAATGACACATATTTAGCTTAGTTTCCTCCTAAATGACAAAGTAAGCTGAATTAGCTCCTAAATGACCTATACTTAGCTTACTTAGCTCCAAAATGGCATAATAAGAATAGTTAGGTCCTAAGGGCCCTATTTTTACATAATTAAGCTCTCAAATGACATATAATTAGCTTAGTTTCATCCTAAATGACATAGTAAGCTGAATTATCTCCTAAATGGCATATTTAATCCAAAATGTCCTATATTTAGCTTAGTTCTCTTTCTAAATGACATAATAAGCTTACCTAGCTCCAAAATGGCCTATTTAACCTAGCTTAGCTATAAAATGATCTATACTAAGCTTACTTAGCCCCCAAAGGGCATAATAAGCATAGTTAGCTCCTAAGTGACCTATTTTTACCTAAGTTAGCTCTAAAATGACATATACTTAGCTTAGTTTCCTCCTAATGACAAAGTAAGCAGAATTAGCTCCTGAATGGCCTATTTTATCAAAAATGTCCTACATTTAGCTTAGTTCTCTCCTAAATGAGATAATAAGCTTACCTAGCTCCAAAATGGCCTATTTTACCTAGCTTAGCTATTAAATAATGTATACTTAGATTACTTAGCTCCAAAATGGCATAATAAGCATAGTTTGCTCCTAAGTGACCTGTTATTACCTAAGTTAGCTCTAAAATGACATATATTTAGCTTAGTTTCCTCCAAAACGACATAGTAAGCCGAATTGGCTCCTAAATGGCCTATTTTATCAAAAATGTCCTATATTTAGCTTAGTTCTCTCCTAAATAAAATAATAAGCTTACCTAGCTTCCAAATGGCTTATTTTTCCTAGCTTAGCTATAAAATGATCTATACTTAGCTGACTTAGCTCCAAAAGGGCATAATAAACTTAGTTAGCTCATAAGTGACCTATTTTTACCTAAGTTAGCTCTAAACTGACATATATTTAGCTTAGTTTCCTCCTAAATGACATAGTAAGCTGAATTATCTCCTAAATGGCCTATTTTATCAAAAATGTCCTATATTTAGCTTAGTTCTTTCGTAAATGACATAATAAGCTTACCTAGCTCCAAAATGGCCTATTTTACCTAGCTTAGCTATTAAATGACCTTTATTTAGCTTACTTACCTCCAAAATGGCATAATAAGCATAGTTCGCTCCTAAGTGCCCTATTTTTACATAAGTTAGCTCTCAAATGACATATATTTACCTTAGTTTCCTCCAAAATGACATAGTAAGCTGAATTAGCTCCTAAATGGCCTATTTTATCAAATATGTCCTATATTTAGCTTAGTTCTCTACTAAATGACATAGTAGGCTTACCTAGCTCCAAAGTGGCCTATTATACCTAGCTTAGCTATAAAATGATCTATACTTAGCTGACTTAGCTCCAAAAGGGCATAATAAGCTTAGTTAGCTCATAAGTGACCTATTTTTACCTAAGTTAGCTCTAAAGTGACATATATTTAGCTTAGTTTCCTCCTAAATGACATAGTAAGGTGAATTAGCTCATAAATGGCCTACATTATCAAAAATGTCAGATATTTAGCTTAGTTCTCTCCTAAATGACATAATAAGCTTACCTAGCTCCAAAATGGCCTATCTTACCTAGCTTACCTATTAAATGATCTATACTTAGCTTACTTAGCTCCAAAATGGCATGATAACCATAGTTAGCTCCTAAGTGGCATATTTTTAACTAAGTTAGCTCTAAAATGACATATATTTTGTTTAGTTTCCTTCTAAATGACATATTACGCTGAAGTTGCTCCTAAATGGCCTATTTTATCAAAAATGTCCTATATTTAGCTTAGTTCTCTCCTAAATGACATAATAAGCTTACCTAGCTCCAAAATGGCCTATTTTTCCTAGCTCAGATATTAAATGATCTATACTTAGCTTAGTTAGCTCCAAAATGGCATAATAAGCATAGTTAGCTCCTAAGTGGCCTATTTTTACCTAAGTTAGCTCTAAAATGACATATATTTTGTTTAGTTTCCTTCTAAATGACATATTACGCTGAAGTTGCTCCTAAATGGCCTATTTTATCAAAAATGTCCTATATGTAGCTTAGTTCTCTCCTAAATGACATAATAAGCTTACCTAGCTCCAAAATGGCCTATATTTCCTAGCTTAGATATTAAATGATCTATACTTAGCTTACTTAGCTCCAAAATGGCATAATAAGAATTGTTAGCTCCTAAGTGGCCTATTGTTACCAAAGTTAGCTCTAAAATGACATATATTTAGTTTAGTTTCCTCCTAAATGACATAGTAAGCTAAAATAGCTCCTAAATGGCCTATTTTATCAAAAATGTCGTATATTTAGCTTAGTTCTCTGCTAAATGACATAATAAATTTACCTAGCTCCAAAATGGCCTATTTTACCTAGCTTAGCTATAAAATAATCTATACTTAGCTTACTTAGCTTCAAAATAGCATAATAGGCATAGTTAGCTCCTAAGTGACCTATTTTTGCCTATGTTAGATCTAAAATGACATATATTTAGCTTAGTTTCCTCCCAAATGACAAAGTAAGCTGAATTAGCTCCTAAATGCCCTATTTTATAAAAAATGTCCTATATTTAGCTTAGTTGTCTTCTCAATGACATAATAAGCTTACCTAGCTCTAAAATGAACTATTTTAAATAGCTTAGCTATTAAATGATCTATACTTAGCTTACATAGCTCCCAAATGGCATAATAAGCATAGTTAGCTCCTAAGTGGCCTATTTTTACCTAAGTTAGCTCTAAAATGACATATATTTAGCTTAGCTTCCTCCTAAATGACATAGTAAGCTGAAGTAGCTCCTAAATGGCTTATTTTAACAAAAATGTAATATATTTAGCTTAGTTCTCTCCTAAATGACATAATAAGCTTACCTAGCTTCAAAATGGCCTATTTTTCCTAGCTTAGCTATTAAATGATCTATACTTAGCTTACTTAGCTCCAAAATGGCATAATAAGCATAGTTAGCTCCTAAGTGGCCTATTTTTACCTAAGTTAGCTCTAAAATGACATATATTTAGCTTAGTTTCCTCCTAAATGACATAGTAAGCTGAATTAGCTCCTAAATGGCCTATTTTCTAAAAAATGTAAGATATTTAGCTTAGTTCTCTTCTAAATGACATAATAAGCTTACCTAGCTCCAAAATGGTCTATTTTAAATAGCTTAGCTATTAAATGATCTATACTTAGCTTACTTAGCTCCCAAATGGCATAACAAGCATAGTTGGCTCCTAAATGACAAACTGAGCTGAATTAGCTCCTAAACAGCCTATTTTATCAAAAATGTCTTATATTTCGTTTAGTTCTCTCGTAAATGAGATAATAAGCTTACCTAGCTCCAAAATGGCCTATTTAACCTAGCTTAGTTATTAAATAATGTATACTTAGTTTACTTAGCTCAAAATGTAAGTTACCTATTTTTAACTAAGTTAGCTCTAAAATGAAATATATTTAGTTTAGTTTCCTCCTAAATGACATAGTAAGCTGAAGTAGCTCCTAAATGGCCTATTTTATCCAAAATGTCCTATATTTAGCTTAGTTCTCTGCTAAATGTCCTATTTTACCTAGCTTAGCTATAAAATGATCTATACGTAGCTTATTTAGCTCCAAAATGGCATAATAGGCACAGTTAGCTCCTAAGTGACCTATTTTTTACCTAAGTTAGCTCTAAAATGACATATATTTAGCCTAGTTTCCTCCTAAATGATCAAGTAAGCTGAATTAGCTCCTAAATGGCCTATTTTATGAAAAATGTCCTATATTTAGCTTAGTTCCCTGCTAAATGACACAACAAGCTTACCTAGATCCAAAATGGCCAATTTTACCTAGCTTAGATATAAAATGATCTATACTTAGCTTAATTAGGTCCAAAATGGCATAATAAGCATAGTTAGATCCTAAGTGTCCTATTCTTTTCCCTAGTTCGCTCTAAAATGGTATATATTTAGATTAGTTTCCTCCTAAATGACATAGTAAGCTGAATTAGCTCCTAAATGGCCTATTTTATCAAAAATGTCCTATATTTAGCTTAGTTCTTTCGTAAATGACATAATAAGGTTACCTACCTCCAAAATGGCCTATTTTATCTAGCTTAGCTATTAAATGCCTTGTACTTAGCTTACTTAGCTCCAAAATGGCATAATAAGCATAGTTCGCTCCTAAGTGCCCTATTTTTACATAAGTTAGCTCTCAAATGACATATATTTAGCTTAGTTTCCTCCTAAATGACATAGTAAGATGAATTAGCTCCTAAATGGCCTATTTTATCAAATATGTCTGATATTTAGCTTAGTTCTCTACTAAATGATATAGTAGGCTTACCTAGCTCCAAAATGGCCTATTATACCTAGCTTAGCTATAAAATGATCTATACTTAGCTTAGTTAGCACCAAAAGGGCATAACAAGCATAGTTAGCTCCCAAGTGGCCTATTTTTACCTAAGATAGCTCCAAAATGACATATATTTAGCTTAGTTTCCACCTAAATGATATAGTAAGCTAAATTAGCTCCTAAATGGCCTATTTTATCAAAAATCTCCTATATTTAGCTTAGTTCTCTACTAAATGATATAATAAACTTACCTAGCTCCAAAATGGCCTATTTTACCTAGCTTAGCTATAAAATAATCTATACTTAGCTTACTTAGCTTCCAAATGGCATAATAGGCATAGCTAGCTCCTAAGTGACCCATGTTTGCCTATGTTACTTCTAAAATGACATACGTTTAGCTTAGTTTCCTCCCAAATGACATAGTAAGCTGAATTAGCTCCTAAATGCCCTATTTTATAGAAAATGTCCTATATTTAGCTTAGTTCTCTTCTGAATAACAAAATAGGCTTACCTAGATCTAAAATGGCCCATTTTAAATAGCTTAGCTATTAAATGAACTATACTTAGCTTACTTAGCTCCCAAATGGCATAATAAGCATAGTTAGCTCCTGTGGCCTATTTTTATCTAAGTTAGCTCTAAAATGACATATATGTAGCTTAGTTTCCTCCTAAATGACATAGTAAGCTGAAGTAGCTCCTAACTGGCCTATTTTATCAAAAAGGTCCTATATTTAGCTTACTTCTCTCCTAAATGACATAATAAGCTTACCTAGCTCCAAAATGGCCTATTTTACCCAGCTTAGCTATTAAATGACATATACTTAGCTTACTTAGCTCCAACATCGCATTTTAAGCATAGTTAGCTCCTAAGTGTCCTATTATTACCAAGGTTAGCTCTAAAATGACATTTATTTAGCTTAGTTTCCTCCTAAATGACATAGTAAGCTGAATTAGCTCCTAAATGGCCTATTTTATCAAAAATGCCCTATATTTAGCTTACTTCTTTCCTAAATGACATAATAAGCTTACCTAGTTCCAAAATGGCATATTTTACCTAGCTTAGCTATAAAATGATCTATACTTAGCTTACTTAGCTCCAAAAGGCATAATAAGCATAGTTAGCTCCTAAGTGACCTATTTTTACCTAAGTTAGCTCTAAAATGACATATACTTAGCTTAGTTTCCTCCTAAATGACATAGTAAGCTGAATTAGCTCCTAAATGGCCTATTTTATCAAAAATGTCCTATATTTAGCTTAGTTCTCTTCTGAATGACATAATAAGCTTACCTAGCTCCAAAATGGTCTATTTTAAATAGCTTAGCTATTAAATGATCTATACTTAGCTTACTGAGCTCCCAAATGGCATAATAAGCATAGTTAGCTCCTAAGTGGCCTATTTTTACCTAAGTTAGCTCTAAAATGACATATATTTAGCTTAGTTTCCTCCTAAATGACATAGTAAGCTGAATTAGCTCCTAAATGGCCTATTTTCTAAAAAATGTACTATATTTAGCTTAGTTCTCTTTCAAAATTACATAATAAGCTTACCTAGCTCCAAAATGGTCAATTTTAAATAGCTTAGCTATTAAATGATCTATACTTAGCTTACTTAGCTCCCAAATGGCATAACAAGCATAGTTGGCTCCAAAATAACAAACTGAGCTGAATTAGCTCCTGAACAGCCTATTTTATCAAAAATGTCTTATATTTCGTTTAGTTCTCTCGTAAATGAGATAATAAGCTTACCTAGCTCCAAAATGGCCTATTTAACCTAGCTTAGTTATTAAATAATGTATACTTAGTTTACTTAGCTCAAAATGTAAGTTACCTATTTTTAACTAAGTTAGCTCTAAAATGAAATATATTTAGTTTAGTTTCCTCCTAAATGACATAGTAAGCTGAAGTAGCTCCTAAATGGCCTATTTTATCCAAAATGTCCTATATTTAGCTTAGTTCTCTGCTAAATGTCCTATTTTACCTAGCTTAGCTATAAAATGATCTATACGTAGCTTATTTAGCTCCAAAATGGCATAATAGGCACAGTTAGCTCCTAAGTGACCTATTTTTACCTAAGTTAGCTCTAAAATGACATATATTTAGCCTAGTTTCCTCCTAAATGATCAAGTAAGCTGAATTAGCTCCTAAATGGCCTATTTTATGAAAAATGTCCTATATTTAGCTTAGTTCCCTGCTAAATGACAGAAGAAGCTTACCTAGATCCAAAATGGCCAATTTTACCTAGCTTAGATATAAAATGATCTATACTTAGCTTAATTAGGTCATAAATGGCATAATAAGCATAGTTAGATCCTAAGTGTCCTATTCTTTTCCCTAGTTCGCTCTAAAATGGTATATATTTAGATTAGTTTCCTCCTAAATGACATAGTAAGCTGAATTAGCTCCTAAATGGCCTATTTTATCAAAAATGTCCTATATTTAGCTTAGTTCTTTCGTAAATGACATAATAAGGTTACCTACCTCCAAAATGGCCTATTTTATCTAGCTTAGCTATTAAATGACTTGTACTTAGCTTACTTAGCTCGAAAATGGCATAATAAGCATAGTTCGCCCCTAAGTGCCCTATTTTTACATAAGTTAGCTCTCAAATGACATATATTTAGCTTAGTTTCCTCCTAAATGACATAGTAAGATGAATTAGCTCCTAAATGGCCTATTTTATCAAATATGTCCGATATTTAGCTTAGTTCTCTACTAAATGATATAGTAGACTTACCTAGCTCTAAAATGGCCTATTATACCTAGCTTAGCTATAAAATGATCTATACTTAGCTTAGTTAGCACCAAAAGGGCATAATAAGCATAGTTAGCTCCCAAGTGGCCTATTTTTACCTAAGATAGCTCCAAAATGACATATATTTAGCTTAGTTTCCACCTAAATGATATAGTAAGCTAAATTAGCTCCTAAATGGCCTATTTTATCAAAAATCTCCTATATTTAGCTTAGTTCTCTACTAAATGATATAATAAACTTACCTAGCTCCAAAATGGCCTATTTTACCTAGCTTAGCTATAAAATAATCTATACTTAGCTTACTTAGCTTCCAAATGGCATAATAGGCATAGCTAGCTCCTAAGTGACCTATGTTTGCCTATGTTACTTCTAAAATGACATACGTTTAGCTTAGTTTCCTCCCAAATGACATAGTAAGCTGAATTAGCTCCTAAATGCCCTATTTTATAGAAAATGTCCTATATTTAGCTTAGTTCTCTTCTGAATAACAAAATAGGCTTACCTAGATCTAAAATGGCCCATTTTAAATAGCTTAGCTATTAAATGAACTATACTTAGCTTACTTAGCTCCCAAATGGCATAATAAGCATAGTTAGCTCCTGTGGCCTATTTTTATCTAAGTTAGCTCTAAAATGACATATATGTAGCTTAGTTTCCTCCTAAATGACATAGTAAGCTGAAGTAGCTCCTAACTGGCCTATTTTATCAAAAAGGTCCTATATTTAGCTTAGTTCTCTCCTAAATGACATAATAAGCTTACCTAGCTCCAAAATGGCCTATTTTACCCAGCTTAGCTATTAAATGACATAAACTTAGCTTACTTAGCTCCAACATCGCATTTTAAGCATAGTTAGCTCCTAAGTGTCCTATTATTACCAAGGTTAGCTCTAAAATGACATTTATTTAGCTTAGTTTCCTCCTAAATGACATAGTAAGCTGAATTAGCTCCTAAATGGCCTATTTTATCAAAAATGCCCTATATTTAGCTTACTTCTTTCGTAAATGACATAATAAGCTTACCTACTTCCGAAATGGCATATTTTACCTAGCTTAGCTATAAAATGATCTATACTTAGCTTACTTAGCTCCAAAAGGCATAATAAGCATAGTTAGCTCCTAAGTGACCTATTTTTACCTAAGTTAGCTCTAAAATGACATATACTTAGCTTAGTTTCCTCCTAAATGACATAGTAAGCTGAATTAGCTCCTAAATGGCCTATTTTATCAAAAATGTCCTATATTTAGCTTAGTTCTTTCGTAAATGACATAATAAGCTTACCTAGCTCCAAAATGGCCTATTTTACCTAGCTTAGCTATTAAATAATGTATACTTAGCTTACTTAGCTCCAAAATGGCATAATAAGCATAGTTTGCTCCTAAGTGACCTGTTTTTACCTAAGTGAGCTCTAAAATGACATATATTTAGCTTAGTTTCCTCCTAAATGACATAGTAAGCTGAATTAGCTCCTAAATGACCAATTTTATCAAAAATGTCATATATTTAGCTTAGTTCTCTCCTAAATGACATAATAAGCTTACCCAGCTCCAAAATGGCCTATTTTTCCTAGCTTAGATATTAAATGATCGATACTTAGCTTACTTAGATCCAAAATGGCATAATAAGCATTGTTAGCTCCTAAGTGGCCTATTGTTACCTAAGTTAGCTCTAAAATGACATATATTTAGTTCAGTTTCCTCCTAAATGACATAGTAAGCTAAAATAGCTCCTAAATGGCCTAGTTTATCAAAAATGTCCTATATTTAGCTTAGTTCTATGCTAAATGACGTAATAAACTTACCTAGCTCCAAAATGGCCTATTTTACCTAGCTTAGCTATAAAATAATCTATACTTAGCTTAATTAGCTTCAAAATGGCATAATAGGCATAGTTAGCACCTAAGTGACCTATTTTTGCCTATGTTAGTTCTAAAATGACATATATTTAGCTTAGTTTCCTCCCAAATGACATAGTAAGCTGAATTAGCTCCCAAATGCCATATTTTATAAAAAGTATCCTATATTTAGCTTAGTTCTCTTATGAATGACATAATAAGCTTACCTAGCTCTAAAATGGCCTATTTTAAATAGCTTAGCTATTAAATGATCTATACTTAGCTTACTTAGCTCCCAAATGGCATAATAAGCATAGTTAGCTCCTAAGTGGCCTATTTTTACCTAAGTTAGCTCTAAAATCACATATATTTAGCTTAGTTTCCTCCTAAATGACATAGTAAGCTGAAGTAGCTCCTAAATTGCCTATTTTATCAAAAATGTCCTATATTTACCTTAGTTCTCTCCTAAATGACATAATAAGCTTACCTAGCTCCAAAATGGCCTATATTTCCTAGCTTAGCTATTAAATGATCTATACTAAGCTTACTTACCTCCAAAATGGCATAATAAGCATAGTTAGCTCCTAAGTGCCCTATTTTTACCTAAGTTTGCTCAAAAATGACATATATTTAGCTTAGTTTCCTCCTAAATGACATATTAAGCTCAATTAGCTCCTAAATGGCCTATTTTATCAAAAATGTCCTATATTTAGCTTAGTTCTTTTGTAAATGACATAATAAGCTTACCTAGCTCCAAAATGGCCTATTTTACCTAGCTTAGCTATTAAATAATGTATACTTAGCTTACTTAGCTCCAAAATGGCATAATAAGCATAGTTTGCTCCTAAGTGACCTGTTTTTACCTAAGTGAGCTCTAAAATGACATATATTTAGCTTAGTTTCCTCCTAAATGACATAGTAAGCTGAATTAGCTCCTAAATGACCAATTTTATCAAAAATGTCATATATTTAGCTTAGTTCTCTCCTAAATGACATAATAAGCTTACCCAGCTCCAAAATGGCCTATTTTTCCTAGCTTAGATATTAAATGATCGATACTTAGCTTACTTAGATCCAAAATGGCATAATAAGCATTGTTAGCTCCTAAGTGGCCTATTGTTACCTAAGTTAGCTCTAAAATGACATATATTTAGTTTAGTTTCCTCCTAAATGACATAGTAAGCTAAAATAGCTCCTAAATGGCCTAGTTTATCAAAAATGTCCTATATTTAGCTTAGTTCTATGCTAAATGACGTAATAAACTTACCTAGCTCCAAAATGGCCTATTTTACCTAGCTTAGCTATAAAATAATCTATACTTAGCTTAATTAGCTTCAAAATGGCATAATAGGCATAGTTAGCACCTAAGTGACCTATTTTTGCCTATGTTAGTTCTAAAATGACATATATTTAGCTTAGTTTCCTCCCAAATGACATAGTAAGCTGAATTAGCTCCCAAATGCCATATTTTATAAAAAGTATCCTATATTTAGCTTAGTTCTCTTATGAATGACATAATAAGCTTACCTAGCTCTAAAATGGCCTATTTTAAATAGCTTAGCTATTAAATGATCTATACTTAGCTTACTTAGCTCCCAAATGGCATAATAAGCATAGTTAGCTCCTAAGTGGCCTATTTTTACCTAAGTTAGCTCTAAAATCACATATATTTAGCTTAGTTTCCTCCTAAATGACATAGTAAGCTGAAGTAGCTCCTAAATTGCCTATTTTATCAAAAATGTCCTATATTTACCTTAGTTCTCTCCTAAATGACATAATAAGCTTACCTAGCTCCAAAATGGCCTATATTTCCTAGCTTAGCTATTAAATGATCTATACTTAGCTTACTTACCTCCAAAATGGCATAATAAGCATAGTTAGCTCCTAAGTGCCCTATTTTTACCTAAGTTTGCTCAAAAATGACATATATTTAGCTTAGTTTCCTCCTAAATGACATATTAAGCTCAATTAGCTCCTAAATGGCCTATTTTATCAAAAATGTCCTATATTTAGCTTAGTTCTCTCCTAAGTGAGATAATAAGCTTACCTACCTCCAAAATGGCCTATTTTACCTAGCTTAGCTATTAAATAATGTATACTTAGCTTACTTAGCTCAAAAATGGCATAATAAGCATAGTTTGCTCCTAAGTGTCCTGTTTTTACCTAAGTTAGCTCTAAAATGACATATATTTAGCTTAGTTTCCTCCTAAATGACATAGTAAGCTGAATTAGCTCGTAAATGGCCTACTTTATCAAAAAAGTCATATATTTAGCTTAATTCTATCCTAAATGACATAATAAGCTTACCTAGCTCCAAAATGGCCTATTTTACCTAGCTTACCTATTAAATGATCTATACTTAGCTTACTTAGCTCCAAAGTTGCATAATAAGCATAGTTAGCTCCTAAGTGGCCTATTTTTACCTAAGTTAGCTCTAAAATGACATATATTTTGTTTAGTTTCCTCCTAAATGACATATGACGCTTAAGTAGCTGACAGATGGCCTATTTTATCAAAAATGTCCTATATTTAGCTTAGTTCTCTCCTAAATGACATAATAAGCTTACCTAGCTCCAAAATGGCCTATTTTTCTTTGCTGAGATATTAAATGATCTATACTTAGCTTACTTAGCTCCAAAATGGCATAATAAGCATTGTTAGCTCCTAAGTGGCCTATTGTTACCAAAGTTAGCTCTAAAATGACATATATTTAGTTTAGTTTGCTCCTAAATGACATAGTATGCTGAAATAGCTCCCAAATGGCCTATTTTATCAAAAATGTCCTATATTTAGCTTAGTTCTCTGCTAAATGACATAATAAACTTACCTAGCTCCAAAATGGCCTATTTTACCTAGCTTAGCTATAAAATAATCTATACTTAGCTTACTTAGATCAAAAATGGCATAAGAAGCATAGTTTGCTCCTAAGTGACCTATTTTTACCTAAGTTAGCTCTAAAATGACATATATTTAGCTTAGTTTCCTCCTAAATGACAAACTGAGCTGAATTAGCTCCTAAACAGCCTATTTATCAAAAATGTCCTATATTTCGCTTAGTTCTCTCCTAAATGACATAATAAGCTTACCTAGCTCCAAAATGGCCTATTTAACCTAGCTTAGTTATTAAATAATGTATACTTAGCTTACTTAGCTCAAAATGTAAGTTACCTATTTTTACCTAAGTTAGTCGTAAAATGACATATATCTAGTTTAGTTTCCTCCTAAATGACATAGTAAGCTGAAGTAGCTCCTAAATGTCCTATTTTATCAAAAATGTCCTATATTTAGCTTAGTTCTCTACTAAATGTCATAATAATCTTACCTAGCTCCAAAATGGCCTATTTTACCTAGCTTACCTATAAAATGATCTATATTTAGCTTACTTAGCTCCAAAATGGCATAATAGGCATAGTTAGCTCCTAAGTGACCTTTTTTTGCCTATGTTACTTCTAAAATGACATACGTTTAGCTTAGTTTCCTCCCAAATGACATAGTAAGCTGAATTAGCTCCTAAATGCCCTATTTTATAAAAAATGTCCTATATTTAGCTTAGTTCTCTTCTGAATAACATAATAGGCTTAGCTAGATCTAAAATGGCCCATTTTAAATAGCTTAGCTATTAAATGAACTATACTTAGCTTACTTAGCTCCCAAATGGCATAATAAGCATAGTTAGCTCCTGTGGCCTATTTTTATCTAAGTTAGCTCTAAAATGACATATATGTACCTTAGTTTCCTCCTAAATGACATAGTAAGCTGAAGTAGCTGCTAAATGGCCTATTTTATCAAAAAGGTCCTATATTTAGCTTAGTTCTCTCCTAAATGACATAATAAGCTTACCTAGCTCCAAAATGGCCTATTTTACCTAGCTTAGCTATTAAATGACATAAATTAGCTTACTTAGCTCCAACATGGCATTTTAAGCATAGTTAGCTCCTAAGTGACCTATTATTACCTAGGTTAGCTCTAAAATGACATTTATTTAGCTTAGTTTCCTCCTAAATGACATAGTAAGCTGAATTAGCTCCTAAATGGCCTATTTTATCAAAAATGCCCTATATTTAGCTTACTTCTTTCCTAAATGACATAATAAGCTTACCTAGTTCCAAAATGGCATATTTTACCTAGCTTAGCTATAAAATGATCTATACTTAGCTTACTTAGCTCCAAAAGGCGTAATAAGCATAGTTAGCTCCTAAGTGACCTATTTTTACCTAAGTTCGCTCTAAAATGACATATACTTAGCTTAGTTTCCTCCTAAATGACATAGTAAGCTGAATTAGCTCCTAAATGGCCTGTTTTATCAAAAATCTCCTATATTTAGCTTAGTTCTTTCGTAAATGACATAATAAGCTTACCTAGCTCCAAAATGGCCTATTTTACCTAGCTTAGCTATTAAATAATGTATACTTAGCTTACTTAGCTCCAAAATGGCATAATAAGCATAGTTTGCTCCTAAGTGACCTGTTTTTACCTAAATGAGCTCTAAAATGACATATATTTAGCTTAGTTTCCTCCTAAATGACATAGTAAGCTGAATTAGCTCCTAAATGACCAATTTTATCAAAAATGTCAAATATTTAGCTTAGTTCTCTCCTAAATGACATAATAAGCTTACCCAGCTCCAAAATGGCCTATTTTTCCTAGCTTAGATATTAAATGATCGATACTTAGCTTACTTAGATCCAAAATGGCATAATAAGCATTGTTAGCTCCTAAGTGGCCTATTGTTACCTAAGTTAGCTCTAAAATGACATATATTTAGTTTAGTTTCCTCCTAAATGACATAGTAAGCTAAAATAGCTCCTAAATGGCCTAGTTTATCAAAAATGTCCTATATTTAGCTTAGTTCTATGCTAAATGACGTAATAAACTTACCTAGCTCCAAAATGGCCTATTTTACCTAGCTTAGCTATAAAATAATCTATACTTAGCTTAATTAGCTTCAAAATGGCATAATAGGCATAGTTTGCACCTAAGTGACCTATTTTTGCCTATGTTAGTTCTAAAATGACATATATTTAGCTTAGTTTCCTCCCAAATGACATAGTAAGCTGAATTAGCTCCTAAATGCCCTATTTTATAAAAAGTATCCTATATTTAGCTTAGTTCTCTTATGAATGACATAATCAGCTTACCTAGCTCTAAAATGGCCTATTTTAAATAGCTTAGCTATTAAATGATCTATACTTAGCTTACTTAGCTCCCAAATGGCATAATAAGCATAGTTAGCTCCTAAGTGGCCTATTTATACCTAAGTTAGCTCTAAAATGACATATATTTAGCTTAGTTTCCTCCTAAATGACATAGTAAGCTGAAGTAGCTCCTAAATTGCCTATTTTATCAAAAATGTCCTATATTTACCTTAGTTCTCTCCTAAATGACATAATAAGCTTACCTAGCTCCAAGCTTACCTAGCTCCAAAATGGCCTATTTTTCCATGCTTAGATATTAAATGATCTATACTTAGCTTACTTAGCTCCAAAATGGCATAATAAGCATTGTTAGCTCCTAAGTGGACTATTGTTACCTAAGTTAGCTCTAAAATGACATATATTTAGTTTAGTTTCCTCCTAAATGACATAGTATGCTGAAATAGCTCCTAAATGGCCTATTTTATCAAAAATGTCCTATATTTAGCTTAGTTCTCTGCTAAATGACATAATAAACTTACCTAGCTCTGGCCTATTTTACCTAGCTTAGCTATAAAATAATCTATACTTAGCTTACTTAGATCAAAAATGGCATAATAAGCACAGTTTGCTCCTAAGTGACCTATTTTTACCTAAGTTAGCTCTAAAATGACATATATTTAGCTTAGTTTCCTCCTGAATGACATAGTAAGCTGAATTAGCTCCTAAATGGCCTATTTTCTAAAAAATGTACTATATTTAGCTTAGTTCTCTTCTAAATGACATAATAAGCTTACCTAGCTCCAAAATGGCCTATCTTAAATAGCTTAGCTATTAAATGATCTATACTTAGCTTACTTAGCTCCCAAATGGCATAATAAGCATAGTTAGCTCCAAAGTGGCCTATTCTACCTAAGTTAGCTCTAAAATGACATATATTTAGTTTAGTTTCCTACTAAATGACATAGTAAGCTGAAGTACCTCCTAAATGGCCTATTTTATCAAAAATGTCCTATATTTAGCTTAGTTCTTCCTAAATAACATAATAAGCTTACCTAGCTCCAAAATGGCCTATTTTACCTAGCTTAGCTATAAAATGATCAATACTTAGCTTACTTAGCAGTAAAATGGCATAATAGGCATAGTTAGCTCCTAAGTGACCTATTTATACCTAAGTTAGCTCTAAAATGACACATCTTTAGCTTAGTTTCCTCCTAAATGACAAAGTAAGCTGAATTTGCTCCTAAATGGTCTATTTTATCAAAAATGTAATATATTTAGCTTAGTTCTCTCCTAAATGACATAATAAGCTTACCTACCTCCAAAATGGCCTATTTAACCTAGCTTACCTGTTAAATAATGTATACTTAGCTTACTTAGCTCCAAAATGTCATAATAAGCATAGTTAGCTCCTAAGTGACCTATTTTTACCTAAGTTAGCTCTAAAATGACATATATTTAGCTTAGTTTCCTCCTAGATGACATAGTAAGCTTAATTAGCTTCTAAATGGCCTATTTTACCAAAAATGTCCTATATCTATCTTAGTTCTCTCCTAAATGACATAATAAGCTTACCTAGCTCCAATATGTCCTATGTTACCTAGCTTAGCTATTAAATGACCTATACTTAGCTTACTTAGCTCCAAAATGGCATAATAAGCATAGTTATCTCCTAAGTGGCCTATTTTTAACTATTGTAGCTCTAAAATGACATATAGTTAGCTTAGTTTCTTCCTAAATGACATAGTAAGCTAAATTAGCTCCTAAATGGCCTATTTTATCAAAAAATTCCCATATTTAGCTTAGTTCTCTGCAAAATGAGATCATAAGCTTACCCTGCTAAAAAATTGCCTATTTTACCTAGCTTAGCTATAAAACGATCTATACTTAGCTTACTTAGCTTCAAAATTGCATAATAAGCATAGTTAGCTCCTAAGTGACCTATTTTTACCTAAGTTAGCTCTAAAATGACATATATTTAGCTTAGTTTCCTCCTAAATGACATAGTAAGCTTACCTAGCTCCAAAATGGCCTATTTAACCTAGGTTAGTTATTAAATAATGTATACTTAGCTTACTTAGCTCAAAATGTAAGTTACCTATTTTTACCTAAGTTAGTCGTAAAATGACATATATCTAGTTTAGTTTCCTCCTAAATGACATAGTAAGCTGAAGTAGCTCCTAAATGTCCTATTTTATCAAAAATGTCCTATATTTAGCTTAGTTCTCTACTAAATGTCATAATAATCTTACCTAGCTCCAAAATGGCCTATTTTACCTAGCTTAGCTATAAAATTATCTATATTTAGCTTACTTAGCTCCAAAATGGCATAATAGGCATAGTTAGCTCCTTAGTGACCTATTTTTACCTAAGTTAGCTCTAGAATGACATATATTTAGCCTAGCTTCCTCCTAAATGATCAAGTAAGCTGAATTGGCCCCTAAATGGCCTATTTTGTGAAAAATGTCCTATATTTAGCTTAGTTCCCTGCTCAATGACAAAAGAAGCATACCTAGCTCCAAAATGGCCAATTTACCTAGCTTAGCTGTAAAATGATCTATACTTAGCTTAATTAGGTCCAAAATGGCATAATAAGCATAGTTAGATCCTAAGTGTCCTAATCTTTTCCCTAGTTCGCTCTAAAATGGTATATATTTAGCTTAGTTTCGTCCTAAATGACATAATAAGCTGAATTAGCTCCTAAATGGCCTATTTTATAAAAAATGTCCTATATTTAGCTTAGTTCTTTCGTAAATGACATAATTAGCTTACCTAGCTCCAAAATGGCTTATTTTACCTAGCTTAGCTATTAAATGACCTATACTTAGCTTACTTAGCTCCAAAATGGCATAATAAGCATAGTTCACTCCTAAGTGCCCTATTTTTACATAAGTTAGCTATCAAATGGCATATATTTAGCTTAGTTTCCTCCTAAATGACATACTAAGATGAAGTAGCTCCTAAATGGCCTATTTTATCAAATATGTCCTATATTTAGCTTAGTTCTCTACTAAATGATATAGTAGGCTTACCTAGCTCCAAAATGGCCTATTATACCTAGCTTAGCTATAAAATGATCTATACTTAGCTTACTTAGCTCCAAAAGGGCATAATAAGCATAGTTAGCTCGTAAGTGACCTATTTTTAGCTAAGTTAGCTCTAAAATGACATATATTTAGCTCAGTTTCCACCTAAATGACATAGTAAGCTAAATTAGCTCCTAAATGGCCTATTTTATCGACATATCCTATATTTAGCTTAGTTCTCTCCTAAATGACATAATAAGCCTACCTAGCTCCAAAATGGCCTAGTTTACCTAGCTTAGCAATTAAATGACCCATACTTAGCTTAGTTAGCACCAAAATGGCATAATAAGCATAGTTAGCTCCCAAATGGCCTATTTTTACCTAAGATAGCTAAAAAATGACATATATTTAGCTTAGTTTCCACCTAAATGATATAGTAAGCTAAATTAGCTCCTAAATGGCCTATTTTATCAAAAATCTCCTATACTTAGCTTAGTTCTCTACTAAATGACATAATAAACTTACCTAGCTCTAAAATGGCCTATTTTACCTAGCTTAGCTATAAAATAATCTATACTTAGCTTACTTAGCTTCCAAATGGCATAATAGGCATAGTTAGCTCCTAAGTGACCTATTTTGGCCTATGTTAGTTCTAAAATGACATATATTTAGCTTAGTTTCCTCCCAAATGACATAGTAAGCTGAATTAGCTCCTAAATGCCCTATTTTATAAAAAAATGTCCTGTATTTAGCTTAGTTCTCTTCTGAATGACATAATAAGCTTACCTAGCTCTAAAATGGCCTATTTTAAATAGGTTAGCTATTAAATGAACTATACTTAGCTTACTTAGCTCCCGAATGGCATAATAAGCATAGTTAGCTCCTGTGGCCTATTTTTACCTAAGTTAGCTCTAAAATGACATATATCTAGTTTAGTTTCCTCCTAAATGACATAGTAAGCTGAAGTAGCTCCTAAATGTCCTATTTTATCAAAAATGTCCTATATTTAGCTTAGTTCTCTACTAAATGTTATAATAATCTTACCTATCTCCAAAATGGCCTATTTTACCTAGCTTATCTATAAAATGATCTATATTTAGCTTACTTAGCTCCAAAATGGCATAATAAGCATAGTTAGCTCTTAAGTGACCTATTTTTACCTAAGTTAGCTCTAGAATGACATATATTTAGCCTAGCTTCCTTCTAAATGATCAAGTAAGCTGAATTAGCTCCAAAATGGCCTGTTTTATGAAAAATGTCCTATATTTAGCTTAGTTCCCTGCTAAATGACAGAACAAGCATACCTAGCTCCAAAATGGCCAATTTACCTAGCTTAGCTATAAAATGATCTATACTTAGCTTAATTAGGTCCAAAATGGCATAATAAGCATAGTTAGATCCTAAGTGTCCTATTCTTTTCCCTAGTTCGCTCTAAAATGGTATATATTTAGCTTAGTTTCCTCCTAAATTACATAGTAAGCTGAATTAGCTCCTAAATGGCCTATTTTATCAAAAATGTCCTATATTTAGCTTAGTTCTTTCGTAAATGACATAATTAGCTTACCTAGCTCCAAAATGGCCTATTTTACCTAGCTTAGCTATTAAATGACCTATACTTAGCTTACTTAGCTCCAAAATGGCATAATAAGCATAGCTCGCTCCTAAGTGCCCTATTTTTACATACGTTACCTCTCAAATGGCATATATTTATCTTAGTTTCCTCCTATATGACATATTAAGATGAAGTAGCTCCTAAATGGCCTATTTTATCAAATATGTCCTATTTTATCAAAAATGTCCTATATTTAGCTTAGTTCTCTACTAAATGATATAGTAGGCTTACCTAGCTCCAAAATGGCCTATTATACCTAGCTTAGCTATAAAATGATCTATACTTAGCTTACTTAGCTCCAAAAGGGCATAATAACCATAGTTAGCTCGTAAGTGACCTATTTTTAGCTAAGTTAGCTCTAAAATGACATATATTTAGCTCAGTTTCCACCTAAATGACATAGTAAGCTAAATTAGCTCCTAAATGGCCTATTTTATCGACATGTCCTATATTTAGCTTAGTTCTCTCCTAAATGACATAATAAGTTTACCTAGCTCCAAAATGGTCTATTTTACCTAGCTTAATAATTAAATGACCCATACTTAGCTTAGTTAGCTCCTAAATGACATAATAAGCTTACCTAGCTCCAAAATGGCCTATTTTTCCTAGCATAGCTATTAAATGATCTATACTTAGCTTACTTAGCTCCAAAATGGCATAATAAGCATAGTTAGCTCCTAAGTGGCCTATTTTTACCTAAGTTAGCTCTAAAATGACATATATCTAGTTTAGTTTCCTCCTAAATGACATAGTAAGCTGAAGTAGCTCCTAAATGGCCTATTTTATCAAAAATCTCCTATACTTAGCTTAGTTCTCTACTAAATGACATAATAAACTTACCTAGCTCCAAAATGGCCTATTTTACCTAGGTTAGCTATAAAATAATCTATACTTAGCTTACTTAGCTTGCAAATGGCATAATAGGCATAGTTAGCTCCTAAGTGACCTATTTTTGCCTATGTTAGTTCTAAAATGACATATATTTAGCTTAGTTTTCCTCCCAAATGACATAGTAAGCTGAATTAGCTCCTAAATGCCCTATTTTATAAAAAATGTCCTCTATTTAGCTTAGTTCTCTTCTGAATGACATAATAAGATTACCTAGCTCTAAAATGGCCTATTTTAAATAGGTTAGCTATTAAATGAACAATACTTAGCTTATTTAGCTCCCAAATGGCATAATAAGCATAGTTAGCTCGTGTGGCCTATTTTTACCTAAGTTAGCTCTAAAATGACATATATGTAGCTTAGTTTCCTCCTAAATGACATAGTAAGCTGAAGTAGCTCCTAAATGGCCTATTTTGTCAAAAATGTCCTATATTTAGCTTAGTTCTCTCCTAAATGACATAATAAGCTTACCTAGCTCCAAAATGGCCTATTTTACCTAGCTTAGCTATTAAATGACATATACTTACCTTACTTAGCTCCAAAATGGCATAATAAGCATAGTCAGCTCCTAAGTGACCTATTATTACCTAGGTTAGCTCTAAAATGACATTTATTTAGCTTAGTTACGTCCTAAATGACATAGTAAGCTGAATTACCTGCTAAATAGCCTATTTTATCAAAAATTCCCTATATTTAGCTTACTTCTTTCCTAAATGACATAATAAGCTTACCTAGTTCCAAAATGGCATATTTTACCTAGCTTAGCTATAAAATAATCTATACTTAGCTTACTTAGCTTCCAAATGGCATAATAGGCATAGTTAGCTCCTAAGTGACCTATTTTTGCCTATGTTAGTTGTAAAATGACATATATTTAGCTTAGTTTCCTCCTAAATGACATCGTAATCTGAATTAGATCCTAAATGGCCTATTTTATCACAAATGTCCTATATTTAGCTTAGTTCTTTCGTAAATGACATAATTAGCTTACCTAGCTCCAAAATGGCCTATTTTACCTAGCTTAGCTATTAAATGACCTATACTTAGCTTACTTAGCTCCAAAATGGCATAATAAGCATAGTTCGCTCCTAAGTGCCCTATTTTTACATAAGTTAGCTCTCAAATGGCATATATTTAGCTTAGTTTCCTCCTAAATGACATAGTAAGATGAAGTAGCTCCTAAATGGCCTATTTTATCAAATATGTCCTATATTTAGCTTAGTTCTCTACTAAATGATATAGTAGGCTTACCTAGCTCCAAAATGGCCTATTATACCTAGCTTAGCTATTAAATGATCTATACTTAGCTTACTTAGCTCCAAAATGGCATAATAAGCATAGTTAGCTCCTAAGTGCCCTATTTTTACCTAAGTTTGCTCAAAAATGACATATATTTAGCTTAGTTTCCTCCTAAATGACATAGTAATCTGAATTAGCTCCTAAATGGCCTATTTTATCAAAAATATCCTATAATTAGCTTAGTTCTCTCGTAAATGAGATAATAAGCTTAGCTAGCTCCAAAATGGCCTATTTTACCTAGCTTAGCTGTTAATTAATGCATACTTAGCTTACTTAGCTCCAAAATGGCATAATAAGCATAGTTTGCTCCTAAGTGACCTGTTTTTACCTAAGTTAGCTCATAAATGACATATATTTAGGTTAGTTTCCTCCTAAATGACATAGTAAGCTGAATTAGCTCGTAAATGGCCTACTTTATCAAAAATGTCATATATTTAGCTTAGTTCTATCCTAAATGACATAATAAGCTTACCTAGCTCCAAAATGGCCTATTTTACCTAGCTTACCTATTAAATGATCTATACTTAGCTTACTTAGCTCCAAAATGGCATAATAAGCATAGTTATCTCCTAAGTGGCCTATTTTCAACTATTGTAGCTCTAAAATGACATATATTTAGCTTAGTTTCTTCCTAAATGACATAGTAAGCTAAATTAGCTCCTAAATGGCCTATTTTACCAAAAATTTCCCATATTTAGCTTAGTTCTCTGCAAAATGACATCATAAGCTTACCTAGCTAAAAAATGGCATATTTTACCTAGCTTAGCTATAAAATGATCTATCCATAGCTTACTTAGCTTCAAAATAAGCATAGTTAGCTCCTAAGTGACCTATTTTTACCTAAGTTAGCTCTAAAATGACATATATTTACCTTAGTTTCCTCCTAAATGACAAACTGAGCTGAATTAGCTCCTAAACAGCCTATTTTATCAAAAATGTCCTATATTTCGCTTAGTTCTCTCCTAAATGACATAATAAGCTTACCTAGCTCCAAAAAGGCCTATTTAACCTAGCTTAGTTATTAAATAATGTATACTTAGCTTACTTAGCTCAAAATGTAAGTTACCTATTTTTACCTAAGTTAGCTCTAAAATGACATATATCTAGTTTAGTTTCCTCCTAAATGACATAGTAAGCTGAAGTAGCTCCTAAATGTCCTAGTTTATCAAAAATGTCCTATATTTAGCTTAGTTCTCTACTAAATGTCATAATAATCTTACCTAGCTCGAAAATGGCATATTTTACCTAGCTTGTCTATAAAATGATCTATATTTAGCTTACTCAGCTCCAAAATGGCATAATAGGCATAGTTAGCTCCTAAGTGACCTATTTTTACCTAAGTTAGCTCTAGAATGACATATATTTAGCCTAGCTTCCTCCTAAATGATCAAGTAAGCTGAATTAGCTCCTAAATGGCCTATTTTATTAAAAATGACCTATATTTAGCTTAGTTCCCTGCTGAATGACAGAACAAGCATACCTAGCTCCAAAATGGCCAATTTACCTAGCTTAGCTATAAAATGATATATACTTAGCTTAATTAGGTCCAAAATGGCATAATAAGCATAGTTAGATCCTAAGTGTCCTATTCTTTTCCCTAGTTCGCTCTAAAATGGTATATATTTAGCTTAGTTTCCTCCTAAATGACATAGTAAGCTGAATTAGCTCCTAAATAGCCTATTTTATCAAAAATGTCCTATATTTAGCTTAGTTCTTTCGTAAATGACATAATTAGCTTACCTAGCTCCAAAATGGCCTATTTTACCTAGCTTAGCTATTAAATGACCTATACTTAGCTTACTTAGCTCCAAAATGGCATAATAAGCATAGTTCGCTCCTAAGTGCCTTATTTTTACATACGTTAGCTCTCAAATGGCATATATTTATCTTAGTTTCCTCCTAAATGACATAGTAAGATGAAGTAGCTCCTAAATGGCCTATTTTATCAAATATGTCCTATATTTAGCTTAGTTCTCTACTAAATGATATAGTAGGCTTACCTAGCTCCAAAATGTCCTATTATACCTAGCTTAGCTATAAAATGATCTATACTTAGCTTACTTAGCTCCAAAAGGGCATAATAAGCATAGTTAGCTCGTAAGTGACCTATTTTTAGCTAAGTTAGCTCTAAAATGACATATATTTAGCTCAGTTTTCACCTAAATGACATAGTAAGCTACATTAGCTCCTAAATGGCCTATTTTATCGACATGTCCTATATTTAGCTTAGTTCTCTCCTAAATGACATAATAAGTTTACCTAGCTCCAAAATGGCCTATTTTACCTAGCTTAGCAATTAAATGACCCATACTTAGCTTAGTTAGCACCAAAATGGCATAATAAGCATAGTTAGCTCCCAAGTGGCCTATTTTTACCTACGATAGCTAAAAAATGACATATATTTAGCTTAGTTTCCACCTAAATGATATAGTAAGCTAAGTTAGCTCCTAAATGGCCTATTTTATCAAAAATCTCCTATACTTAGCTTAGTTCTCTACTAAATGACATAATAAACTTACCTAGCTCCAAAATGGCCTATTTTACCTAGCTTAGCTACAAAATAATCTATACTTAGCTTACTTAGCTTCCAAATGGCATAATAGGCATAGTTAGCTCCTAAGTGACCTATTTTTGCCTATGTTAGTTCTAAAATGACATATATTTAGCTTAGTTTCCTCCCAAATGACATAGTAAGCTGTATTAGTTCCTAAATGCCCTATTTTATAAAAAATGTCCTATATTTAGCTTAGTTCTCTTCTGAATGACATAATAAGCATACCTAGCTCTAAAATGGCCTATTTTAAATAGCTTAGCTATTAAATGAACTATACTTAGCTTACTTAGCTCCCAAATTGCATAATAAGCATAGTTAGCTCCTATGGCCTATTTTTACCGAAGTTAGCTCTAAAATGACATATATGTAGCTTAGTTTCCTCCTAAATGACATAGTAAGCTGAAGTAGCTCCTGAATGGCCTATTTTGTCAAAAATGTCCTATATTTAGCTTAGTTCTCTCCTAAATGACATAATAAGCTTACCTAGCTCCAAAATGGCCTATTTTACTAGCTTAGCTATTAAATGACGTATAATTAGCTTACTTAGCTCCAAAATGGCATAATAAGCATAGTTAGCTCCTAAGTGACCTATTATTACCTAGGTTAGCTCTAAAATGACATTTATTTAGCTTAGTTTCCTCCTAAATGACATAGTAAGCTGAATTAGCTCCTAAATGGCCTATTTTATCAAAAATGCCCTATATTTAGCGTACTTCTTTCCTAAATGACATAATAAGCTTACCTAGTTCCAAAATGGCATATTTTACCTAGCTTAGCTTAAAATGATCTATACTTAGCTTACTTAGCTCCAAAAGGGCATAATAAGCATAGTTAGCTCCTAAGCGACCTATTTTTACCTAAGTTAGCTCTAAAATGACATATACTTAGCTTAGTTTCCTCCTAAATGACAAAGTAAGCAGAATTAGCTCCTAAATGGCCTATTTTATCAAAAATGGCCTATATGTAGCTTAGTTCTCTCCTAAATGAGATAATAAGCTTACCTAGCTCCAAAATGGCCTATTTTACCTAGCTTAGCTATTAAATAATGTATACTTAGCTTACTTAGCTCCAAAATGGCATAATAAGCATAGTTTGCTCCTAAGTGACCTGTTTTTACCTAAGTTAGCTCTAAAATGACATATATTTAGCTTAGTTTCCTCCTAAATGACATAGTAAGCTGAAGTAGCTCCTAAATGGCCTATTTTATCAAAAATGTCATATATTTAGCTTAGCTCTCTCCTAAATGACATAATAAGCTTACCTAGCTCCAAAATGGCCTATTTTACCTAGCTTAGCTATTAAATGACGTATACTTAGTTTACTTAGCTCCAAAATGGCATAATAAGCATAGTTAGCTCCTAAGTGACCTATTATTACATAGGTTAGCTCTAAAATGACATTTATTTAGCTTAGTTTCCTCCTAAATGACATAGTAAGCTGAATTAGCTCCTAAATGGCCTATTTTATCAAAAATGCCCTATATTTAGCTTAATTTTTTCCTAAATGACATAATAAGCTTACCTAGCTCCAAAATGGCATATTTTACCTTGCTTAGCTATAAAATGATCTATACTTATCTTACTTAGCTCCAAAAGGGCATAATAAGCATAGTTAGCTCGTAAGAGACCTTTTTTTACCTAAGTTAGCTCTAAAATGACATATACTTAGCTTAGTTTCCTCCTAAATGACAAAGTAAGCAGAATTAGCTCCTAAATGGCCTATTTTATCAAAACTGGCCTATATGTAGCTTAGTTCTCTCCTAAATGAGATAATAAGCTTACCTAGCTCCAAAATGGCCTATTTTACCTAGCTTAGCTATTAAATAATGTATACTTATCTTCCTTAGCTCCAAAATGGCATAATAAGCATAGTTTGCTCCTAAGTGACCTGTTTTTACCTAAGTTAGCTCTAAAATGACATATATTTAGCTTAGTTTCCTCCTAAATGACATAGTAAGCTGAATTAGCTCCTAAATGCCCTATTTTATCTTCTGAATGACATAATAAGCTTACCTAGCTCCAAAATGGCCTATTTTAAATAGCTTACCTATCAAATGATCTATACTTAGCTTACTTAGCTCCAAAATGGCATAATAAGCATAGTTAGCTCCTAAGTGGCCTATTTTTTACCTAAGTTAGCTCTAAAATGACATATATTTTGTTTAGTTTCCTCCTGACTGACATATTACGCTGAAGTAGCTCCTAAATGGCCTATTTTATACAAAAAATGGCCTATATTTAGCTTAGTTCTCTCCTAAATGACATAATAAGCTTACCTAGCTCCAAAATGGCCTATTTTTCCTAGCTTAGATAGTAAATGATCGATACTTAGCTTATTTAGATCCAAAATGACAAAATAAGCATTGTTAGCTCCTAAGTGGCCTATCGTTACATAAGTTAGCTCTAAAATGACATATATTTTGTTTAGTTTCCTCCTAAATGACATAGTAAGCTGAAATAGCTCCTAAATGGCCTATTTTATCAAAAATGTCCGATATTTAGCTTAGTTCTATGCTAAATGACATAATAAACTTACCTAGGTCTAAAATGGCCTATTTTACCGAGATTAGCTATAAAATAATCTATATTTAGCTTACTTAGCTTCAAAATGGCATAATAGGCATAGTTAGCTCCTAAGTGACCTATTTTTGCATATGTTAGTTCTAAAATGACATATATTTAGCTTAGTTTCCTCCCAAATGACATAGTAAGATGAATTAGCTCCTAAATGCCCTATTTTATAAAAAATGTCCTATATTTAGCTCAGTTCTCTTCTGAATGACATAATAATCTTACCTAGCTCTAAAATTGCCTATTTTAAATAGCTTAGCTATTAAATGATCTATACTTAGCTTACTTAACTCCCAAATGGCATAATAAGCATAGTTAGCTCCTAAGTGGCCTATTTTTACCTAAGTTAGGTCTAAAATGACATATATTTACCTTAGTTTCCTCCTAAATGACATAGTAAGCTGAAGTAGCTCCTAAATGGCCTATTTTATCAAAAATGTCCTATATTTAGCTTAGTTCTCTCCTAAATGACATAATAAGCTTACCTAGCTCCAAAATTGCCTATTTTTCCTAGCTTAGCTATTAAATGATCTATACTTAGCTTACTTACCTCCAAAATGGCATAATAAGTATAGTTAGCTCCTAAGTGCCCTATTTTTACCTAAGTTTGCCCAAAAATGACATATATTTAGCTTAGTTTCCTCCTATATGACATAGTAAGCTGAATTAGCTCCTAAATGGCCTATTTTATCAAAAATGTCCTATATTTAGCTTAGTTCTCTCCTTAATGAGATAATAAGCTTAGCTAGCTCCAAAATGGCCTATTTTACCTAGCTTAGCTGTTAAATAATGCATACTTAGCTTACTTAGCTCCAAAATGGCATAATAAGCATAGTTTGCTCCTAAGTGACCTTTTTTTACCTAAGTTACCTCTAAAATGACATATATTTAGCTTAGTTTCCTCCTAAATGACATAGTAAGCTTAATTAGCTCGTAAATGGCCTACTTTATCCAAAATGTCATATATTTAGCTTAGTTCTATCCTAAATGACATAATAAGCTTACCTAGCTCCAAAATGGCCTATTTTACCTAGCTTACCTATTAAATGATCTATACTTAGCTTACTTAGCTCCAAAGTTGCATAATAAGCATAGTTAGCTCCTAAGTGGCCTATTTTACCTAAGTTAGCTCTAAAATTACATATATTTTGTTTAGTTTCCTTCTAAATGACATATTACGCTGAAGTAGCTCCTAAATGGCCTATTTTATCAAAAATGTCCTATATTTAGCTTAGTTCTCGCCTAAATGACATAATAAGCTTACCTAGGTCCAAAATGGCCTATTTTTGCTAGCTTAGATATTAAAAGATCTATACTTAGCTTACTTAGCTCCAAAATGGCATAATAAGCATTGTTAGCTCCTAAGTGGCCTATTGTTACCTAAGTTAGCTCTAAAATGACATCTATTTACTTTAGTTTCCTCCTAAATGACATAGTAAGCTGAAATAGCTCCTAAATGGCCTATTTTACCAAAAATGTCCTATATTTAGCTTAGTTCTCTGGTAAATGACATAATAAACTTACGTAGCTCCAAAATGGCCTATTTTACCTAGCTTAGCTATAAAATAATATATACTTAGCTTAGTTAGCTTCAAAATGGCATAATAGGCATAGTTAGCTCCTAAGTGACCTATTTTTGCCTATGTTAGTTCTAAAATGACATATATTTAGTTTAGTTTCCTCCCAAATGGCATACTAAGCTGAATTAGCTCCTAAATGCCCTATTTTATATAAAATGTCCTATATTTAGCTTAGTTCTCTTCTGAATGACATAATAAGCTTACCTAGCTCTAAAATGGCCTATTTTAAATAGCTTAGCTATTAAATGATCTATACTTAGCTTATTTAGCTCCCAAATGGCATAATAAGCATAGTTAGATCCTAAGTGGCCTATTTTTACCTAAGTTAGCTCTAAAATGACATATATTTAGCTTAGTTTCCTCCTAAATGACATAGTAAGCTGAAGTAGCTCCTCAATGGCCAATTTTATAAAAAAATGTCCTATATTTAGCTTAGTTCTCTCCTAAATGACATAATAAGCTTACCTAGCTCCAAAATGGCCTATTTTTCCTAGCTTAGCTATTAAATGATCTATACTTAGCTTACTTAGCTCCAAAATGGCATAATAAGCATAGTTAGCTCCTAAGTGGCCTATTTTTACCTAAGTTAGCTCTAAAATGACATATATTTAGCTTAGTTTCCTCCTAAATGACATAGTAAGCTGAATTAGCTCTTAAATGGCCTATTTTCTAAAAAAATGTCCTATATTTAGCTTAGTTCTCTTCTAAATGACATAATAAGCTTACCTAGCTCCAAAATGGCCTATTTTAAATAGCTTAGCTATTAAATGATCTATACTTAGCTTACTTAGCTCCCAAAGGGCATAATAAGCATAGTTAGCTCCTAAGTGGCCTATTATACCTAAGTGAGCTCTAAAATGACATATATTTACTTTAGTTTCCTCCTAAATGACATAGTAAGCTGAAGTAGCTCCTAAATGGCCTATTTTATCAAAAATGTCCTATATTTAGCTTAGTTCTTCCTAAATGACATAATCAGCTTACCTAGCTCCAAAATGGCCTATTTTACCTAGCTTAGCTATAAAATAATCTATACTTAGCTTAATTAGGTCCAAAATGGCATAATAAGCATAGTTAGATCCTAAGTGTCCTATTCTTTTCCCAAGTTTGCTCTAAAATGGTATATATTTAGCTTAGTTTCCTCCTAAATGACATAGTAAGCTGAATTAGCTCCTAAATGGCCTATTTTATCAAAAAGTCCTATATTTAGCTTAGTTCTCTCCTAAATGACATAATAAGCTTACCTAGCTCCAAAATATCCTATTTTACCTAGCTTAGCTGTTAAATGACCTATACTTAGCTTACTTAGCTCCAAAATGGCATAATAAGCATAGTTAGCTCCTAAGTGGCCTATTTTTACCTTAGTTAGCTATAAAATGACATATACTTATCTTAGTTTCCTCCTAAATGACATAATAAGCTGAATTAGCTCCTAAATGGCCTATTTTATCAAAAATGTCTAATATTAGGCTTAGTTCTCTCCTAAATGACATAATAAGCTTACCTAGCTCCAAAATGGCCTATGCTACCTAGCTTAGCTATTGAATTACCTATACTTAGCTCACGTAGCTCCAAAATGGCATAATAAGCATAGTTAGCTCCTAAGTGACCTATTTTTACATTCTCTTCTTCATCTAGTCTTCTTGTAATTTTGGTGCTTCCAATTTTGCTGATTAAATTCACCTCACGGAAGTTTGCATTGATGGAGTGCTTGGTTACTTGTTATTTTTATTTTGTATCGATGAACAATGTGACACTTGCTACATATTTATATGAAACTATGTATGTAAGAATGAAACTATTGTAATATGCTTGGGTAGGGTGAAATTCTCATAATATGTACGGTTGAAACTTATTTGAATATGGTTATCAGTATGGCAATATATTTATTCCTATGTGTATATATATATGTCATATTGCTGTGAAAATGGATTTAATAAAAAATAAAAAATGGAAAATGGCCTTACTCTTTGCCGTCGGTGGGCCGACGGCAAAGGGGGGCCTTGGGCAGACAGCAAAGGGGGGCCCTAGGGGCAAATGGCCTCACTCTTTTCCGTCGGCCCATCGACGGCAAAGGGGCGCAAGGCGGACGACACAGCGGTGGGCAAGGCCGACGACAAAGGTAGGGGCCCAAGGCCAACGGCAAACAGGGACCCCACAGGAAAAGAGCCTTACTATTTGCTGTCCGCTCACTGATGGCAAACGGGGGTTAGAAGGCCGATGACAAAGGTAGCGGACGACAAAGAACTGTTGTTAACATTTGGCGGCCGTAGCCCCTGGGTCTGTCGTCCAAACTCTTTGCCGTCCACCCACCCACGGGAAATATTTTTTGCCGTCCGTGGTCCTAAGGCGGATGGCAAAGGACTGCTATACCGGGTTTTTCTTTGTTGTACTTTTTGCCGTCTGCTGACGGACGACAAAGGCCTTTACTGTCCGGTTTCCTGCCCTTTGTCGTCAGCCATGGAAAACGGCAAATACCTGGATTCCTGTAGTGAACCTCTATATTTCTCACCTCTCCTAAATTTTCAAAAGGAGCGAAGGTGTTTACCTTAGCACCTCCACCCTTTCTTCCTCTTTGTTCTCCTTATCTTATTTTAAAACCCATGCAAATGATCGATAGTACCTTTATGCCCCTGGCCATTGGATTCCTTGAAATCCTCATGGGTGATCTGGACGGAAGCCACCTTGCCAGGCACTTGCCCACATATCTTGGACACAACACAGATAAGAAGATACCAACGGAAGATACCCTATCGAAGGATGATAATATCAAGACTCACAAGATGGTCAAACCCTAGACACTGCCCTAGGATGATGCCACCTTGGCTTTCAATGACCAGGGCACAAGACATGCATTGCTAATAGAGCAACCTTGTATTTTTTTGTTGTGTCGGCAAATACCGGTGGATGAGAACCTTGCCTTTTGGTGGGCCTGGCATTATATCAACACTTGACGCTCCTTCTTGATGTCTACCTTCGCGGTGTCAAACATCGCGAACAGCTCAAGGATCAATACTTCTATCCCTGGTGTATTATAGTTAATCACTAAGTTCTAGTAGCTTTAGTGACAGTGACTTGGAGAACTATATCAATCACTATCTTATCTGGAAGATCAACTCCCACTTGATTCAAGCGATTGTAGTACCCAGACAATCTAAGTACATGCTCAACGATTGAGCTATTCTCCTTCATCTTACAGGCAAAGAATCTTGTTGGAGATCTCATATCTCGCAACACAGGCACGAGCCTGAGATCACAATCTCTGCTCCTAGAACATCTCATATGTTCCGTGACGTTCAAAACGTTTCCGAGCCTCAATTCTAAGCCGTAATGCATGACGCACTAAACTATCAAGTAGTCATCAAAACGTGCCTGTCAGATGTTCACAACATCTATAGACGACGCTAGAGGGGGTGGCGCACCGAGCGGTGCATTAAGGACATAAGCCTTCTGTGCAGCAATGAGGACAATCCTCAGATCACGGACCCAGTCTGCAATATTGCTACCAACATCTTTCAACTCTATTTCTCTAGGTACATATAAATATACAAGGGAGCTACAGCGCGAGCTAGTAATCTACAACATAATTTGCAAAGACACTTTGACTATGTTCATGATAATGAGTTCAATTAATCATATTACTTAAGAACTCCGACTCAAATTGACATCCCTCGGGTCATTCAAGTGATACATGATCCAAATTCACCAACTCAAGTCCGATCATCACGTGAGTTAAGGTGGCTTCAATGGTGAACATCATTATGTTGATCATATCCACTATATGACTCATGCTCGACCTTTCGGTCTCTTGTGTTCCGAGGTCATGTCTGTACATGCTAGGCTCGTCAAGTTTAACCCGAGTGTTCTGCGCGTGCAAATCTGGCTTGCACCCGTTGTATGTGAACGTAGAGTCTATCACACCCGATCATCACGTGGTGTCTCAACACGACGAACTTTCGCAACGGTGCACACTCGGGGAGAACACAATTTATCTTGAAATTAAGTGAGGGATCACCTTATAATGCTACCGTCGTCCTAAGCAAAACAAGGTGCATAAAAAGGATTAACATCACATGCAAATCATAAGTGACATGATATGGCCATGAACTTGTGCTTTTGATCTCCATCTAGAAAGCACCGGCATGATCTCCATCGTCACCGGCATGACACCATGATCTCCATCAACGTGTCGCCATCGGGGTTGTCACGCCCTGCATGCTTCTACTACTATTGCTACAGTAGAGATAAAGTAAAGCATTACATAGCGCTTAATGATTGACACGCAGGTCATACAATAATTAAAGACAACCCTATGGCTCCTGTCGGTTGCCGTACTCATTGACATGCAAGTCGTGATAATCTATACATCACATGATCATCTCATACATCACATATATCTCATCATGTAATTGGCCATATCACATCACAACATACCCTGCAAAAACAAGTTAGACGTCCTCTAATTGTTGTTGCCTATTTTACGTGGCTGCTATGGGTATCTAGCAAGAACGATTCTCACCTACGCATAAACCACAACGGTGATACACTAGTTTGCTTTTCAACCTTCCCAAGGACCGCCTTTGTCGAATCTGATCCAACTAAAGTGAGAGAAACTGTCACCCGCAAGCCATCTAGGCAACAAGTTGCGTCGAGGGAACCGGTCTCTCGTAAGCGTACGAGTAATGTTGGTCCGGGCCGCTTCATCTCACAATCCCGCTGAACAAAAATACGACCAAGGGAGGAAGCAATCTAAGCATCAACGCCCACAAACCTTTTGTGTTCTACTCGAGATCTCATCGAACCATCAACCTAGCTCATGATGCCACTGTTGGGGAACGTCGCATGGGAAACAAAAAATTTCCTACGCACACGCAAACCTATCCATGGTGATGAGCATCTACGAGAGGGAGAGTGGATCTACATACCCTTGTAGATCGCTAAGTGGGAAGCGTTAAGAAATGCGGTTGGTGTAGTCGAACATCTTCGCGATCCAAATCGCCGAGCGTCCCGCGATCTCATCACGATCCGTCCCGCGATCCAATCACGATCTGTCCCGTGAACTCATCACGATCCGTCCCGCGATCTCATCACAATCCGTCTCACGATCTTGATCACGATCTGTCCCGCGAACTCATCACGATCCGTTCCGCGATCTCATCACGAACTGTCTCGCGATCTCGATCACGGTCCTTCCGATCTAGCGCCGAACGGACGGCACCTCCGCGTTCAGCACACGTGCAGCTTGATGACGATCTCCACTGTCTCGATCCAGCAAGAGGAGGTGGAGAGGAGAGAGAGTTCACCGGCAGCGTGACGGCGCTCCGGTGATGGTGGTGGAGTGATTCCGGCAGGTCTTCGCCTAAGCGCTGCGGAAAACCGATCTAGAGGAGAAACTGTGCACCGGTGAAACGGGTAGCACGTGGCCGGAAATTCTGTCCAAAAACCACTCAATCCACTAGTATATATAGGAGGAGAGGAGAGGAGAGGCAGCCAAGGCCTTTGGGTCGCACGAAATAGGAGGTGGGAGCAATCCCACTTCACCTCCAATCCTAGTTGGAGTAGGATTGCCTCCTATTGGCTGATTTTCCACTTTTTGCTTTAGGACTTTCTCTCCTGCGCCATGGGCCTTTGTGGCTGTTTTCCCAGCCCACTAAGGGCTGGTTATTATTATCCCACAGCCCATGGACCTCTTGGGGTCGAAATACCCCTCCCGGAGGTCCTCCGGTACACTACCGGCACTCCCGGTACAATACCGATACTCCCGGTAGACTACCGATGAGCCCGAAACTTTTCCGGAAACCAAACTGGGACTTCCTATATATGAATCTTTACCTCCGGACCATTCCGGAACTCCTCGTGACGTCCGGGATCTCATCCGGGACTCCGAACAACCTTCGGTCACCACCATACATAACTCTACACTACCGAAACGTCACCGAACCTTAAGTGTGCAGACCCTGCGGGTTCGAGAACTATGTAGACATGACCGAGACACCTCTACGGTCAATAACCAATGGCGGGACCTGGACGTCCACATTGGTTCCTACATATTCTACGAATATCTTTATCGGTCGAACCTCTATGTCAAGGATTCAGTTAATCCCGTATATCATTCCCTTTGTTCTTCGGTATTTTACTTGCCCGAGATTCGATCGTCGGTATCTCCATACCTAGTTCAACCTTGTTACCAGCAAGTCTCTTTACTCGTTCCGTAATACAAGATCCCGCAACTAACAATTAGTCACATTGCTTGCAAGGCTTATTGTGATGTTGCATTACCGAGTGGGCCCCGAGATACCTCTCCGTTACACGGAGTAACAAATCCCAGTCTCGATCCATGCCAACTCAACAAACACCATCGGAGATACCTGTAGAGCACCTTTATAGTCACCCAGTTACGTTGCGACGTTTGATACACACAAGGCACTCCTCCTATATCCGTGAGTTGCATGATCTCATGGTCATAGGAACATATACTTGACATGCAGAAAACAGTAGCAATAAACTGACACGATCATATGCTATGTTTGTAGTTTGGGTCTTATCCATCACATCATTCTCCTAATGATGTGATCTCGTTATCAAATGACATCTCATGTCCATGGCTAGGAAACCTTAACCATCCTTTGATCAACGAGCTAGTCCATTAGAGGCATACTAGGGACATGGTTTTGTCTATGTATCCACACATGCATTTAAGTCTCCGATCAATACAATTATAGCATGGATAATAAACGATTATCATGAACAAGGAAATATGATAATAACTAATTTATTATTGCCTCTAGGGCATATTTCCAACATAAGCATAGTTAGCTCCTAAGTGACCTATTTTTACCTAAGTTAGCTCTAAAATGACATATATTTAGCTCTGTTTCATCCTAAATGACATAGTAAGCTGAATTAGCTCCTAAATGGCCTATTTTATCGAAAATGTCCTATATTTAGCTTAGTTCTCCCCTAAATCACATAATAAGCTTACCTAGCTCCAAAATGGCATATTTTACCTAGCTTACCTATTAAATGATGTATACTTAGCTTACTTAGCTCCGGAATGGCATAATAAGCATAGTTAGCTTGTAAGTGACCTATTTTTACCTAAGTTAGCTCTAAATGACATATATTTACCTTAGTTTCCTCCTAAATGACATAGTAAGCTGAATTAGCTCCTAAATGATTAATTTTATCAAAAATGTCCTATATTTAGCTTAGTTCTCTCCTAAATGACATAATAAGCTTACCTATCTCCAAAATGGACTAGTTTACCTAGCTTAGCTATAAATGATATATACTTAGCTTACTTAGCTCCAAAATGACATAATAAGCATGGTTAGCTCCTAAGTGACCTATTTTTACCTAAGTTATCTCTAAATGACATACATTTAGCTTAGTTACCTCCTAAATGACAAAGTAAGGTGAATTAGCTCCTAAATGGCCTATTTTATCTAAAATGTCCTATATTTAGCTTAGTTCTCTCCTAAATGACATAATAAGATTAGCTAGCTCCAAAATGGACTATTTTACCTAGCTTAGCTATTAAATAATGTATGCTTAGCTTACTTAGCTCCAAAATGGCATAATAAGCATAGTTAGCTTCTAAGTGACCTATTTTTACGTAAGTTAGCTCTAAAATGACATATATTTAGCTTAGTTTCCTCCTAAATGACATAGTAAGCAGAATTAGCTCCTAAATGACCAATTTTATCCAAAAATATCCTATACTTACCTTAGTTCTGTCCTAAATGACATAATAAGCTTACCTAGATCCAAAATGGCATATTTTACCTAGCTTACCTATTAAATGATGTATACTTAGCTTACTTAGCTCCGAAATGTTATAATAAGCATAGTTAGCTCGTAAGTGACCTATTTTTATCTAAGTTAGCTCTAAATGACATATATTTACCTTAGTTTCCTCCTAAATGACATAGTAAGCTGAATTAGCTCCTAAATGATTAATTTTATCCAAAATGTCCTATATTTAGCTTAGTTCTCTCCTAAATGACATAATAAGCTTACTTATCTCCAAAATGGACTAGTTTACCTAGCTTAGCTATAAATGATATATACTTAGCTTACTTAGCTCCAAAATGACATAATAAGCATGGTTAGCTCCTAAGTGACCTATTTTTACCTAACTTAGCTCTAAATGACATACATTTAGCTTAGTTACCTCCTAAATGACAAAGTAAGCTGAATTAGCTCCTAAATGGCCTATTTTATCTAAAACGTCCTATATTTAGCTTAGTTCTCTCCTAAATGACATAATAAGATTACCTAGCTCCAAAATGGCCTATTTTACCTAGCTTAGCTATTAAATAAAGTATACTTAGCTTACTTAGCTCCAAAATGGCATAATAAGCATAGTTAGCTCCTAAGTGACCTATTTTTACCTAAGTTAGCTCTAAAATGACATATATTTAGCTTAGTTTCCTCCTAAATGACATAGTAAGCTGAATTACATCCTAAATGGCCTATTTTATCAATAATGTCCTATATTTAGCTTAGTTCTCTCCTAAATGACATAATAAGCTTACCTATCTCTAAAATAGTCTATTTTACCTAGCTTAGCTATAAATGATCTATACATAGGTTACTTAGCTCCAAAATGGTATAATAAGGATAGTTAGCTCCTAAGTGGCCTATTTTTACCTAAGTTAGCTCTAAAATGACATATATTTAGCTTAGTTTCCTCATAAATGACATAGTAAGCTGAATTACCCCCTATATTAAGCTTATAGTTCTGTCCTAAAAGACATAATATGCTTACCTAGCTCCAAAATGGCTTATTTTACATAGCTTATCTGTTAAATGATGTATACTTAGCTGAGTTAGCTCCAAAATGGCATAATAAGCACAGCTAGCTCCTAAGTGACCTATTTTTACCTAAGTTAGCTCTAAATGACATATATTTAGCTTAGTTTCCTCCCAAATGACATAGTAAGTTGAATTAGCTCCTAAATGACCAATTTTATCAAAAATGTCCTATACTTAGCTTAGTTCTCTCCTAAATGACATAATAAGCTTCCCGAGCTCCAAAATGGCCTATTTTACCTAGCGTAGCACTTAAATGACGTATACTTAGCCTACTTAGCTTCGAAATGGCATAATAAGCATAGTCAGCTCCTAAGTTTCCTACTTTTACCTAAGTTAGCTGTAAAATGACACCTATTTAGCTTATTTTAATCCTAAATGACATAGTAAGCTAAATTAGCTCCTAAATGGCCTATTTTATCAAAAAATTCCTATATTTAGCTTAGTTCTCTCCTAAATGACGTAATAAGCTTACGTATCTCGAAAATGGCCTATTTTACCTAGCTTAGCTATTAAATGACGTATTCTTAGCTTACTTAGCTCCAAAATGGCATAATAAGCATAGTTAGCTCCTAAGTGACCTATTTTTAACTAAGTTAGCTCTAAAATGACATATATTTAGCTTTGTTTCATCCTAAATGACATATACTTAGCTTAGTTTCCTCCTAAATGACATAGTAAGCTTAATTAGCTCCTAAATGGCCTATTTTATCCAAAATGTCCTATATTGAGCTTAGTTCTCTCCTAAATGACATAATAAGATTGCCTAGCTCCAAAATGGCTTGTTTTACCTACCTTAGCTATTAAATAATGTATACTTAGCTTACTTAGCTCCAAAATGGCATAATAAGCATAGTTAGCTCCTAAGTGACCTATTTTTACCTAAGTTAGCTCAAAAATGAAAAATATTTAGCTTAGTTTCCTCCTAAATGACATAGTAAGCTAAATTATCTCTTAAATGGCCTATTTTATCAAAAATGTCCTATATTTAGCTTAGTTCTCTACTAAATGACATAGTAGGCTTACCTAGCTCCAAAATGGCATATTTTACCTAGCTTAGCTACAAAATGATGTATACTTAGCTTACTTAGCACCAAAATGGTATAATCAGCATAGTTAGCTCCTAAGTGTCCTATTGCTACCTATGTTAGCTCTAAAATGACATATATTTAGCTTAGTTTCCTCCTAAATGACATAGTAAGCTGAATTAGCTCCTAAATGGCCTATTTTATCAAAAATGTCCTATATTTAGCTTAGTTCTCTGCTAAATGACATAATAAGCTTACCTAGCTCAAAAATGGCCTATTTTACCTAGCTTAGCTCCTAAGTGACCTATTTTTACCTAAGTTAGCTCTAAAATGACATATATTTAGCTTAGTTTCCTCCTAAATGACATAGTAAGATGAATTAGCTCCTAAATGGCCTATTTTATAAAAAATGTCCTATATTTAGCTTCGTTCTCTCCTAAATCACATAATAAGCATACCTAGCTCCAAAATGGCGTATTTTACCTAGCTTATCTATTAAATGATGTATACCTAGCTTACTGAGCTCCAAAGTAGCATAATAAGCATAGCTAGCTCCTAAGTGACCTATTTTTACCGAAGTTAGCTCTAAATGACATATATTTAGCTTAGTTTCCTCCTAAATGACATAGTAAGCTGAATTAGCTCCTAAATAACCAATTTTACCAAAAATGTCCTATACTTATCTTAGTTCTCTCCTAAATGACATAATAAGCTTACCTAGCTCCAAAATGGCCTATTTTACCTAGCTTAGCTATTAAATGACGTATACTTAGCTTACTTAGCTCCAAAATGGAATAATAAGCATAGTTAGCTCCTAGGTGACATATTTTTACCTAAGTTCGTTCTAAAATGAAATATACTTAGCTTAGTTTCATCATAAATGACATAGTAACCTGGGTTATCTCCTAAATGTCCTATTTTATCAAAAATGTCCTATATTTATCTTAGTTCTCTTTCTAAATGATATAATAATCTTACAAAGCTCCAAAATGACCTATTTTACCTAGCTTAGTTATTAAATGACCTATACTTAGCTTACTTAGCTCCAAAATGGCATAATAAGCATAGTTAGCTCCTAAGTGGCCTATTTTTACCTAAGTTAGCTCTAAAATGACATATATTTAGCATAGTTTCCTTCTAAATGACATAGTAAGCTGAATTAGCTCCTAAATGGCCTATTTTATCAAAAATGTCCTATATTTAGCTTAGTTCTCTACTAAATGACATAGTAGGCTTACCTAGCTCCAAAATGGCATATTTTACCTAGCTTAGCTATAAAATGATGTATACTTAGCTTACTTAGCACCAAAATGGCATAATTAGCATAGTTGGCTCCTAAGTGTCCTATTTTTACCTAAGTTAGCTCTAAAATGACATATATTTAGCTTAATTTCCTCCTAAATGACATAGTAAGCTGAATTAGCTCCTCAATGGTCTTTTTTATCAAAAATGTCCTATATTTAGCCTAGTTCTCTGCTAAATGACATAATTAGCTTACCTGGCTCCAAAATGGTCTATTTTACCTAACTTAGCTATTAAAGGACGTATACTTAGCTTACTTAGCTCCAAAATAGCATAATAAGCATAGATAGCTCGTCGGTGACCTATTTTTACCTAAGTTAGCTCTAAAATGACATATATTTAGCTTAGTTTCATCCTAAATGACATAGTAAGTTGAATTAGGTCATAAATGTCCTATTTTTTCTCAAAACTGTCTTATATTTAACTTAGTTCCCTGCTAAATGACATAATATGCTTACCTAGCTTCAAAATGGCCTATTTTACCTAGCTTTGCTATAAAATGATCTATACTTAGCTTACTTAGCTCCAAAATGGCATAATAAGCATAGTTAGCTCCAAAGTGACCTATTTTTAACTAAATTAGCTCTAAAATGACATATATTTAGCTTACTTTCCTCCTAAATGATATAGTAAGCTAAATTATCTCCTAAATGGCCTATTTTACCAAAAATGTCCTATATTTAGCTTAGTTCTCTCCTAAATGACATAATAAGCTTACCTAGCTTAGCTATTAAACGGCTGATACTTAGCTTACTTAGCTCCAAAATGGCATAATAAGCATAGTTCGCTCCTAAGTGTGCTCTTTTTACATAAGTTAGCTCTGAAATGGCATATATTTAGCTTACCTTCCTCCTAAATGACATAGTAAGCTGAATTAGCTCCTAAATGGTCTATTTTATCAAAAATGTGCTATATTTAGCTTAGTTCTCTACTAAATGACCTATTAGGCTTACCTAGCTCCAAAATGGCCTATTATACCTAGCTTAGCTATAAAATAATCTATACTTAGCTTACTTGGTTCCAAAATGGGATAATAAGCATAGTTAGCTCCTAAGTGACATATTTTTACCTAAGTTAGCTCTAAAATGGCATATATTTAGCTTAGTTGCACCATAAATGACATAGTATGCTGGATTATCTCCTAAATGGCCTATTTTATCAAAAATGTCCTATACTTATCTTGGTTCTCTCCTAAATGACATAATAAGCTTACCAAGCTCCAAAATGGCCTATTTTACCTAGCTTAGCTATTAAATGACGTATACTTAGCTTACTTAGCTCCAAAATGGCATAATAAGCATAGTTAGCTCCTAGGTGACATATTTTTACCTAAGTTAGTTCTAAAATGAAATATACTTAGCTTAGGTTCATCATAAATGACATAGTAAGGTGGATTATCTCCTAAATGTCCTATTTTATCAAAAATGTCCTATATTTATCTTAGTTCTCTTTCTAAATTATATAATAATCTTACAAAGCTCCAAAATGACCTATTTTACCTAGCTTAGTTATTAAATGACCTATACTTAGCTTACTTAGGTACAAAATGGCATAATAAGCATAGTTAGCTCCTAAGTGGCTTATTTTTACCTAAGTTAGCTCTAAAATGACATATATTTAGCTTAGTTTCCTTCTAAATGACATAGTAAGCTGAATTAGCTCCTAAATGGCCTATTTTATAAAAACAATTCCTATATTTAGCTTAGTTATCTACTAAATGACATAGTAGGCTTAGCTAGCTCCAAAATGGCATATTTTACCTAGCTTAGCTATAAAATGATGTATACTTAGCTTACTTAGCACCAAAATGGCATAATTAGCGTAGTTGGCTCCTAAGTGTCCTATTTTTACCTAAGTTAGCTCTAAAATGACATATATTTAGCTTAGTTTCCTCCTAAATGACATAGTAAGCTGAATTAGCTCCTAAATGGTCTATTGTATCAAAAATGTCCTATATTTAGCCTAGTTCTCTGCTAAATGACATAATTAGCTTACCTAGCTCCAAAATGGTCTATTTTACCTAACTTAGCTATTAAAGGACGTATACTTAGCTTACTGAGCTCCAAAATAGCATAATAAGCATAGATAGCTCGTAGGTGACCTATTTTTACCTAAGTTAGCTCTAAAATGACATATATTTAGCTTAGTTTCATCCTAAATGACATAGTAAGTTGAATTAGGTCATATATGGCCTATTTTTTCTCAAAACTGTCCTATATTTAACTTAGTTCCCTTCTAAATGACATAATATGCTTACCTAGCGTTGAAATGGCCTATTTTACCTAGCTTTGCTATAAAATGATCTATACTTAGGTTACTTAGCTCCAAAATGGCATAATAAGCATAGTTAGCTCCAAAGTGACCTATTTTTAACTAAATTAACTCTAAAATGACATATATTTAGCTTACTTTCCTCCTAAATGATATAGTAAGCTAAATTATCTCCTAAATGGCCTATTTTATCAAAAATGTCCTATATTTAGCTTAGTTCTCTCCTAAATGACATAATAAGCTTACCTAGCTCCAAAATGGAGTAGTTTACCTAGCTTAGCTATTAAACGGCCGATACTTAGCTTAATTAGCTCCAAAATGGCATAATAAGCATAGTTCGATCCTAAGTGCGCTATTTTTACATAAGTTAGCTCTAAAATGGCATATATTTAGCTTACCTTCCTCCTAAATGACATAGTAAGCTGAATTAGCTCTTAAATGGTCTATTTTTTCAAAAATGTGCTATATTTAGCTTAGTTCTCTACTAAATGACATAGTAGGCTTACCTAGCTCCAAAATGGCCTATTATACCTAGCTTAGCTATAAAATGATCTATACCTAGCTTACTTGGTTCCAAAATGGGATAATAAGCATAGTTAGCTCCTAAGTGACATATTTTTACCTAAGTTAGTGTGGGGGAACGTCGCATGGGAAACAAAAAATTTCCTACGCACACGCAAACCTATCCATGGTGATGAGCATCTACGAGAGGGAGAGTGGATCTACATACCCTTGTAGATCGCTAAGCGGGAAGCGTTAAGAAACGCGGTTGGTGTAGTCGAACTTCTTCGCGATACAAATCGCCGAGCATCCCACGATCCAATCACAAACCGTCCCGCGAACACATCATGATCCGTCCCACGAACTCATCACGATCCGTCTCACGATCTTGATCACGATCTGTCCCGCGAACTCATCACGATCCGTTCCGTGATCACATCACGAACCGTCTCGCGATCTCGATCACGGTCCTTCCAATCTAGTGCCGAACGGACGGCACCTCCACGTTCAGCACACGTGCAGCTTGATGACGATCTCCACCGTCTCGATCCAGCGAGAGGAGGTGGAGACGAGAGAGAGTTCACCGGCAGCGTGACGGTGCTCCGGTGATGGTGGTGGAGCAATTCCGGCAGGGCTTCGCCTAAGCGCTGCAGAAAACCGATCTAGAGGAGAAACTATGCATTGATGTAACGGGTAGCACGTGGCCGGAAATTCTGTCCAAAAACCACCCAATCCACTGGTATATATAGGAGCAGAGGAGAGGAGAGGCAGCCAAGGCCTTTGGGTCGGCCGAAATAGGAGGTGGGAGCAATCCTACTTCACCTCCAATCCTAGTTGGAGTAGGATTGCCTCCTATTGGCTGATTTTCCACTTTTTGCTTTAGGACTTTCTCTCCTGTGGCATGGGCCTTTGTGGCTGTTTTCCCAGCCCACTAAGGGCTGGTTATTATTCTCCCACAGCCCATGGACCTCTTGGGGTCGAAATACCCCTCCCGGAGGCCTCCCGGTACACTAACGGCACTCCCGGTACACTACTGGCACTCCCGGTACACTACCGATGAGCCCAAAACTTTTCCGGAAACCAAACTGGGACTTCCTATATATGAATATTTACCTCCGGACCATTCCGGAGCTCCTCGTGACGTCCGGGATCTCATCCGGGACTCCGAACAAACTTCGGTCACCACCATACATAACTCTACACTACCGAAACGTCATCGAACCTTAAGTGTGCAGACCCTGCGGGTTCGACAACTATGTAGACATGACCGAGACACCTCTACGATCAATAACCAATGGCGGGACCTGGACGTCCACATTGATTCCTACATATTCTACGAAGATCTTTATCGTTTGAACCTCTATGTCAAGGATTCAGTTAATCCCGTATAACGTTCCCTTTGTTCTTCGGTATGTTACTTGCTCGAGATTCGATCGTCGGTATCTCCATACCTAGTTCAACCTCGTTACTGGCAAGTCTCTTTACTCGTTCCGTAATACAAGATCCCGCAACTAACAATTAGTCACATTGCTTGCAAGGCTCATTGTGATGTTGTATTACCGAGTGGGCCCTGAGATACCTCTCCGTCACACGGAGTAACAAATCCCAGTCTCGATCCATGCCAACTCAACAGACACCCTCGAAGATACCTGTAGAGCACCTTTATAGTCACCCAGTTATGTTGCGACGTTTGATACACACAAGGCACTCCACCGATATCCGTGAGTTGCATGATCTCATTGTCATAGGAACATATACTTGACATGCAGAAAACAGTAGCAATAAACTGACACGATCATATGCTATGTTTGTAGTTTGGGTCTTGTCCACCACATCATTCTCCTAATGATGTGATCCCGTTATCAAATGACATCTCATGTCCATGGCTAGGAAACCTTAACCATCTTTTGATCAACGAGCTAGTCTACTAGAGGCATACTAGGGACATGGTTTTGTCTATGTATCCACACATGCATTTAAGTCTCCGATCAATACAATTATAGCATGGATAATAAACGATTATCATGAACAAGGAAATATGATAATAACTAATTTATTATTGCCTCTCGGGCATATTTCCAACAGTTAGCTCTAAAATGGCATATATTTAGCTTAGTTTCATCATAAATGACATAGTAAGCTGGATTATCTCCTAAATGGCCTATTTTATCAAAAATGTCCTATATTTATCTTCGTTCTCTTTCTAAATGACATAATAAGCTTACCTAGCTCCAAAATTGCCTATTTTCCCTAGCTTAGCTATTAAATGACCTATACTTAGCTTACTTAGCTCCAAAATGGCATAATAAGCATAGTTAGCTCCTAAGTGGCCTACTTTTATGTAAGTTAGCTGTAAACTGACATATATTTAGCTTAGTTTCCTCCTATATGACATAGTAAGCCGAATTATCTCCTAAATGCCCTATTTTATCAAAATGTCCTATATTTAGCTTAGTTCTCTACTAAATGACATAGTAGGCTTACCTAGCTCCAAAATGGCATATTTCACCTAGCTTAGCTATAAAATGATGTATACTTAGCTTACTTAGCACCAAAATGGCATAATTAGCATAGTTGGCTCCTAAGTGTCCTATCTTTACCTAAGTTAGCTCTAAAATAACATATATTTAGCTTAGTTTCCTCCTAAATGACCTAGTAAGCTGAATTAGCTCCTAAATGGTCTATTTTATCAAAAATGTCCTATATTTAGCCTAGTTCTCTTCTAAATGACATAATTAGCTTACCTAGCTCCAAAATGGTCTATTTTACCTAACTTAGCTATTAAAGGACGTATACTTAGCTTACTTAGCTCCAAAATAGCATAATAAGCATAGATAGCTCGTAGGTGACCTATTTTTACCTAAGTTAGCTCTAAAATGACATATATTTAGCTTAGTTTCATCCTAAATGACATAGTAAGTTGAATTAGGTCATAAATGGCCTATTTTTTCTCAAAATTGTCTTATATTTCACTTAGTTCCCTGCTAAATGACATAATATGCTTACCTAGCTTCAAAATGGCCTATTTTACCTAGCTTTGCTATAAAATGATCTATACTTATCTTACTTAGCTCCAAATTGGCATAATAAGCATAGTTAGCTCCAAAGTAACCTATTTTTAACTAAATTAGCTCTAAAATGACATATATTTAGCTTACTTTCCTCCTAAATGATACAGTAAGCTAAATTATCTCCTAAATGGCCTATTTTATCAAAAAAGTCCTATATTTAGCTTAGTTCTCTCCTAAATGACATAATAAGCTTACCTAGCTCCAAAATGGAGTAGTTTACCTAGCTTAGCTATTAAACGGCTGATACTTAGCTTACTTAGCTCCAAAATGGCATAATAAGAATAGTTCGCTCCTAAGTGTGCTCTTTTTACATAAGTTAGCTCTGAAATGGCATATATTTAGCTTACCTTCCTCCTAAATGACATAGTAAGCTGAATTAGCTCCTAAATGGTCTATTTTATCAAAAATGTGCTATATTTAGCTTAGTTCTCTACTAAATGACATATTAGGCTTACCTAGCTCCAAAATGGCCTATTATACCTAGCTTAGCTATAAAATGATCTATACTTAGCTTACTTGGTTCCAAAATGGGATAATAAGCATAGTTAGCTCCTAAGTGACATATTTTTACCTAAGTTAGCTCTAAAATGGCATATATTTAGCTTAGTTTCACCATAAATGACATAGTATGCTGGATTATCTCCTAAATGGCCTATTTTATCAAAAATGTCCTATACTTATCTTAGTTCTCTCCGAAATGACATAATAAGCTTACCAAGCTCCAAAATGGCCTATTTTACCTAGCTTAGCTATTAAATGACGTATACTTAGCTTACTTAGCTCCAAAATGGCATAATAAGCATAGTTAGCTCCTAGGTGACATATTTTTACCTAAGTTAGTTCTAAAATGAAATACACTTAGCTTAGGTTCATCATAAATGACATAGTAAGCTGGATTATCTCCTAAATGTCCTATTTTATCAAAAATGTCCTATATTTATCTTAGTTCTCTTTCTAAATTATATAATAATCTTACAAAGCTCCAAAATGACCTATTTTACCTAGCTTAGTTATTAAATGACCTATACTTAGCTTACTTAGCTCCAAAATGGCATAATAAGCATAGTTAGCTCCTAAGTGGCTTATTTTTACCTAAGTCAGCTCTAAAATGACATATATTTAGCTTAGTTTCCTTCTAAATGACATAGTAAGCTGAATTAGCTCCTAAATGGCCTATTTTACAAAAAATGTCCTATATTTAGCTTAGTTATCTACTAAATGACATAGTAGGCTTACCTAGCTCCAAAATGGCATATTTTACCTAGCTTAGCTATAAAATGATGTATACTTAGCTCACTTAGGACCAAAATGGCATAATTAGCATAGTTGGCTCCTAAGTGTCCTATTTTTACCTAAGTTAGCTCTAAAATGACATATATTTAGCTTAGTTTCCTCCTAAATGACATAGTAAGCTGAATTAGCTCCTAAATGGTCTATTTTATCAAAAATGTCCTATATTTAGCCTAGTTCTCTGCTAAATGACATAATTAGCTTACCTAGCTCCAAAATGGTCTATTTTACCTAACTTAGCTATTAAAGGACGTATACTTAGCTTACTGAGCTCCAAAATAGCATAATAAGCATAGATAGCTCGTAGGTGACCTATTTTTACCTAAGTTAGCTCTAAAATGACATATATTTAGCTTAGTTTCATCCTAAATGACATAGTAAGTTGAATTAGGACATATATGGCCTATTTTTTCTCAAAACTGTCCTATATTTAACTTAGTTCCCTGCTAAATGACATAATATGCTTACCTAGCGTCGAAATGGCCTATTTTACCTAGCTTTGCTATAAAATGATCTATACTTAGGTTACTTAGCTCCAAAATGGCATAATAAGCATAGTTAGCTCCAAAGTGACCTATTTTTAACTAAATTAACTCTAAAATGACATATATTTAGCTTACTTTCCTCCTAAATGATATAGTAAGCTAAATTATCTCCTAAATGGCCTATTTTATCAAAAATGTCCTATATTTAGCTTAGTTCTCTCCTAAATGACATAATAAGCTTACCTAGCTCCAAAATGGAGTAGTTTACCTAGCTTAGCTATTAAACGGCCGATACATAGCTTACTTAGCTCCAAAATGGCATAATAAGCATAGTTCGATCCTAAGTGCGCTATTTTTACATAAGTTAGCTCTAAAATGGCATATATTTAGCTTACCTTCCTCCTAAATGACATAGTAAGCTGAATTAGCTCTTAAATGGTCTATTTTATCAAAAATGTGCTATATTTAGCTTAGTTCTCTACTAAATGACATAGTAGGCTTACCTAGCTCCAAAATAGCCTATTATACCTAGCTTAGCTATAAAATGATCTATACCTAGCTTACTTGGTTCCAAAATGGGATAATAAGCATAGTTAGCTCCTAAGTGACATATTTTTACCTAAGTTAGTGTTGGGGAACGTCACATGGGAAACAAAAAATTTCCTACGCACACGCAAACCTATCCATGGTGATGAGCATCTACGAGAGGGAGAGTGGATCTACATACCCTTGTAGATCGCTAAGCGGGAAGCGTTAAGAAACGCGGTTGGTGTAGTCGAACTTCTTCACGATCCAAATCGCCGAGCGTCCCGCGATCCAATCACAAACCGTCCCGCGAACACATCATGATCCGTCCCACGAACTCATCACGATCCGTCTCACGATCTTGATCACGATCTGTCCCGCGAACTCATCACGATCCGTTCCTTGATCACATCACGAACCGTCTCGCGATCTCGATCACGGTCCTTCCGATCTAGTGCCGAACGGACGGCACCTCCGCGTTCAGCACACGTGCAGCTTGATGACGATCTCCACCATCTTGATCCAGCGAGAGGAGGTGGAGAGGAGAGAGAGTTCACCGGCAGCGTGACGGCACTCCGGTGATGGTGGTGGAGCAATTCCGGCACGGCTTCGCCTAAGCGCTGCAGAAAACCGATCTAGAGGAGAAACTATGCACCGATGTAACGGGTAGCACATGGCCGGAAATTCTGTCCAAAAACCACCCAATCCACTAGTATATATAGGAGGAGAGGAGAGGAGAGGCAGCCAAGGCCTTTGGGTCGGCCGAAATAGGAGGTGGGAGCAATCCTACTTCACCTCCAATCCTAGTTGGAGTAGGATTGCCTCCTATTGGCTGATTTTCCACTTTTTGCTTTAGGACTTTCTCTCCTGCGCCATGGGCCTTTGTGGCTGTTTTCCCAGCCCACTAAGGGCTGGTTATTATTCTCCCATAGCCCATGGACCTCTTGGGGTCGAAATACCCCTCCCGGAGGCCTCCCGGTACACTAACGGCACTCCCGGTACACTACCTGCACTCCCGGTACACTACCGATGAGCCCAAAACTTTTCCGGAAACCAAACTGGGACTTCCTATATATGAATATTTACCTCCGGACGATTCCGGAGCTCCTCGTGACGTCCGGGATCTCATCCGGGACTCCGAACAAACTTTGGTCACCACCATACATAACTCTACAATACCGAAACGTCACCGAACCTTAAGTGTGCAGACCGTGCGGGTTTGAGTACTATGTAGACATGACCGAGACACCTCTACGGTCAATAACCAATGGCGGGACCTGGACGTCCACATTGATTCCTACATATTCTACGAAGATCTTTATCGTTTGAACCTCTATGTCAAGGATTCAGTTAATCCCGTATAACGTTCCCTTTGTTCTTCGGTATGTTACTTGCCCGAGATTCGATCGTCGGTATCTCCATACCTAGTTCAACCTCGTTACTGGCAAGTCTCTTTACTCGTTCCGTAATACAAGATACCGCAACTAACAATTAGTCACATTGCTTGCAAGGCTCATTGTGATGTTGTATTACCGAGTGGGCCCTGAGATACCTCTCCGTCACACGGAGTAACAAATCCCAGTCTCGATCCATGCCAACTCAACAGACACCCTCGAAGATACCTGTAGAGCACCTTTATAGTCACCGAGTTACGTTGCGACATTTGTTACACACAAGGCACTCCACCGATATCCGTGAGTTGCATGATCTCATGGTCATCGGAACATATACTTGACATGCAGAAAACAGTAGCAATAAACTGACACGATCATATGCTATGTTTGTAGTTTGGGTCTTGTCCACCACATCATTCTCCTAATGATGTGATCCCCTTATCAAATGACATCTCATGTCCATGGCTAGGAAACCTTAACCATCTTTTGATCAACGAGCTAGTCTACTAGAGGCATACTAGGGACATGGTTTTGTCTATGTATCCACACATGCATCTAAGTCTCCGATCAATACAATTATAGCATGGATAATAAACGATTATCATGAACAAGGAAATATGATAATAACTAATTTATTATTGCCTCTAGGGCATATTTCCAACAGTTAGCTCTAAAATGGCATATATTTAACTTAGTTTCATCATAAATGACATAGTAAGCTGGATTATCTCCTAAATGGCCTATTTTATCAAAAATGTCCTATATTTATCTTCGTTCTCTTTCTAAATGACATAATAAGCTTACCTAGCTCCAAAATTGCCTATTTTACCTAGCTTAGCTATTAAATGACCTATACTTAGCTTACTTAGCTCCAAAATGGCATAATAAGCATAGTTAGCTCCTAAGTGGCCTACTTTTATGTAAGTTAGCTGTAAAATGACATATATTTAGCTTTGTTTCCTCCTATATGACATAGTAAGCCGAATTATCTCCTAAATGCCCTATTTTATCAAAATGTCCTATATTTAGCTTAGTTCTCTACTAAATGACATAGTAGGCTTACCTAGCTCCAAAATGGCATATTTTACCTAGCTTAGCTATAAAATGATGTATACTTAGCTTACTTAGCACCAAAATGGCATAATTAGCATAGTTGGCTCCTAAGTGTCCAATTTTTACCTAAGTTAGCTCTAAAATGACATATATTTAGCTTAGTTTCCTCCTAAATGACCTAGTAAGCTGAATTAGCTCCTAAATGGTCTATTTTATCAAAAATGTCCTATATTTAGCCTAGTTCTCTTCTAAATGACATAATTAGCTTACCTAGCTCCAAAATGGTCTATTTTACCTAACTTAGCTATTAAAGGACGTATACTTAGCTTACTTAGCTCCAAAATAGCATAATAAGCATAGATAGCTCGTAGGTGACCTAGTTTTACCTAAGTTAGCTCTAAAATGACATATATTTAGCTTAGTTTCATCCTAAATGACATAGTAAGTTGAATTAGGTCATAAATGGCCTATTTTTTCTCAAAACTATCCTATATTTAACTTAGTTCCCTGCTAAATGACATAATATGCTTACCTAGCTTCAAAATGGCCTATTTTACCTAGCTTTGCTATAAAATGATTTATACTTAGCTTACTTAGCTCCAAAATGGCATAATAAGCATAGTTAGCTCGTAAGTGACCTATTTTTAGCTAGATTAGCTCTAAAATGACATATATTTAGCTTACTTTCCTCCTAAATGATATAGTAAGCTAAATTATCTCCTAAATGGCCTATTTTATCAAAAATGTCCTATGTTTAGGTTAGTTCTCTCCTAAATAACATAATAAGCTTACCTAGCTCCAAAATGGAGTAGTTTACCTAGCTTAGCTATTAAACGGCCAATACTTAGCTTACTTTGCTCCAAAATGGCATAATAAACATAGTTCGCTCCTAAGTGCCCTATTTTTACATAAGTTAGCTCTAAAATGGCATTTATTTAGCTTACCTTCCTCCTAAATGACATAGTAAGCTGAATTAGCTCCTAAATGGTCTATTTTATCAAAAATGTGCTATATTTAGCTTAGTTCTCTACTAAATGACATCGTAGGCTTACATAGCTCCAAAATGGCCTATTATACCTAGCTTAGCTAAAAAATGATCTATACTTAGCTTACTTGGTTCCAAAATGGGATAATAAGCATAGTTAGCTCCTAAGTGACATATTTTTACCTAAGTTAGCTCTAAAATGGCATATATTTAGCTTAGTTTCATCACAAATGACACAGTAAGCTGGATTATCTCCCAAATGGCCTATTTTATCAAAAATGGCCTATATTTATCTTCGTTCTCTTTCTAAATGACACAATAAGCTTACCTAGCTCCAAAATTGCCTATTTTACCTAGCTTAGCTATTAAATGACCTATACTTAGCTTACTTAGCTCCAAAATGGCATAATAAGCATAGTTAGCTCCTAAGTGGCCTACTTTTATGTAAGTTAGCTCTAAAGTGACATATATTTAGCTTAGTTTCCTCCTATATGACATAGTAAGCTGAATTATCTCCTAAATGCCCTATTTTATAAAAAATGTCCTATGTTTAGCTTAGTTCTCTACTTAATGATATAGTCGGCTTACCTAGCTCCAAAATGGCATATTTTACCTAGCTTAGCTATAAAATGATGTATACTTAGCTTACTTAGCACCAAAATGGCATAATTAGCATAGTTGGCTCCTAAGTGTCCTATTTTTACCTAAGTTAGCTCTAAAATGACATATATTTAGCTTAGTTTCCTCCTAAATGACATAGTAAGCTGAATTAGCTCCTAAATGGTCTATTTTATCAAAAATGTCCTATATTTAGCCTAGTTCTCTGCTAAATGACATAATTAGCTTACCTAGCTCCAAAATGGTCTATTTTACCTAACTTAGCTATTAAAGGACGTATACTTAGCTTACTTAGCTCCAAAATAGCATCATAAGAATAGATAGCTCATAGGTGACCTATTTTTACCTAAGTTAGCTCTAAAATGACATATATTTAGCTTAGTTTCATCCTAAAGGACATAGTAAGTTGAATTAGGTCATAAATGGCCTATTTTTTCTCAAAACTGTCCTATATTTAACTTAGTTCCCTACTAAATGACATAATATGCTTACCTAGCTTCAAAATGGCCTATTTTACCTAGCTTTGCTATAAAATGATCTATACTTACGTTACTTAGCTCCAAAATGGCATAATAAGCATAGTTAGCTCCAAGTTGACCTATTTTTAACTAAATTAACTCTAAAATGACATATATTTAGCTTACTTTCCTCCTAAATGATATAGTAAGCTAAATTATCTCCTAAATGGCCTATTTTATCAAAAATGTCCTATATTTAGCTTAGTTCTCTCCTAAATGGCATAATAAGCTTACCTAGCTCCAAAATGGAGTAGTTTACCTAGCTTAGCTATTAAACGGTCGATACTTAGCTTACTTAGCTCCAAAATGGCATAATAAGCATAGTTTGCTCCTAAGTGCGCTATTTTTACATAAGTTAGCTCTAAAATGGCATATATTTAGCTTCCCTTCCTCCTAAATGACATAGTAAGCTGAATTAGCTCATAAATGGTCTATTTTATCAAAAATGTGCTATATTTAGCTTAGTTCTCTACTAAATGACATAGTAGGCTTACCTAGCTCCAAAATGGCCTATTATACCTAGCTTAGCTATAAAATGATCTATACTTAGCTTACTTGGTTCCAAAATGGGATAATAAGCATAGTTAGCTCCTAAGTGACGTATTTTTACCTAAGTTAGCTCTAAAATGGCATATATTTAGCTTAGTTTCATCATAAATGACATAGTAAGCTGGATTATCTCCTAAATGGCCTATTTTATCAAAAATGGCCTATATTTATCTTCGTTCTCTTTCTGAATGACATAATAAGCTTACCTAGCTCCAAAATTGCCTATTTTACCTAGTTAGCTATTAAATGACCTATACTTAGCTTACTTAGCTCCAAAATGGCATAATAAGCATAGTTAGCTCCTAAGTGGCCTACTTTTATGTAAGTTAGCTGTAAAATGACATATATTTAGCTTAGTTTCCTCCTATATGACATAGTAAGCTGAATTATCTCCTAAATGCCCTATTTTATCAAAATGTCCTATATTTAGCTTAGTTCTCTACTAAATGACATAGTAGGCTTACCTAGCTCCAAAATGGCATATTTTACCTAGCTTAGCTATAAAATGATGTATACTTAGCTTACTTAGCACCAAAATGGCATAATTAGCATAGTTGGCTCCTAAGTGTCCTATTTTTACCTAAGTTAGCTCTAAAATGACATATATTTAGCTTAGTTTCCTCCTAAATGACCTAGTAAGCTGAATTAGCTCCGAAATGGTCTATTTTATCAAAAATGTCCTATATTTAGCCTAGTTCTCTTCTAAATGACATAATTAGCTTACCTAGCTCCAAAATGGTCTATTTTACGTAACTTAGCTATTAAAGGACGTATACTTAGCTTACTTAGCTCCAAAATAGCATAATAAGCATAGATAGCTCGTAGGTGACCTATTTTTACCTAAGTTAGCTCTAAAATGACATATATTTAGCTTAGTTTCATCCTAAATGACATAGTAAGTTGAATTAGGTCATAAATGGCCTATTTATTTCTCAAAACTGTCCTATATTTAACTTAGTTCCCTGCTAAATGACATAATATGCTTACCTAGCTTCAAAATGGCCTATTTTACCTAGCTTTGCTATAAAATGATTTATACTTACCTTACTTAGCTCCAAATTGGCATAATAAGCATAGTTCGCTCCAAAGTGACCTATTTTTAACTAAATTAGCTCTAAAATGACATATATTTAGCTTACTTTCCTCCTAAATGATATAGTAAGCGAAATTATCTCCTAAATGGCCTATTTTATGAAAAATGTCCTATGTTTAGCTTTGTTCTCTCCTAAATGACATAATAAGCTTACCTAGCTCCAAAATGGAGTAGTTTACCTAGCTTAGCTATTAAACGGCCGATACTTAGCTTACTTAGCTCCAAAATGGCATAATAAGCATAGTTCGCTCCTAAGTGCCATATTTTTACATAAGTTAGCTCTAAAATGGCATATATTTAGCTTACTTTCCTCCTAAATGACATAGTAAGCTGAATTAGCTTCTAAATGGTCTATTTTATCAAAAATGTGCTATATTTAGCTTAGTTCTCTACTAAATGACATAGTAGGCTTACCTAGCTCCAAAATGGCCTATTATACCTAGCTTAGCTATAAAATGATCTATACTTAGCTTACTTGGTTTCAAAATTGGATAATAAGCATAATTAGCTCCTAAGTGACATATTTTTACCTAAGTTAGCTCTAAAATGGCATATATTTTGCTTAGTTTCATCATAAATGACATACTAAGCTGGATTATCTCCATAATGGCCTATTTTATCAAAAATGTCCTATATTTATCTTCGTTCTCTTTCTAAATGACACAATAAGCTTACCTAGCTCCAAAATTGCCTATTTTACCTAGCTTAGCTATTAAATGACCTATACTTAGCTTACTTAGCTCCAAAATGGCATAATAAGCATAGTTAGCTCCTAAGTGGCCTACTTTTATGTAAGTTAGCTCTAAAATGACATATATTTAGCTTAGTTTCCTCCTATATGACATAGTAAGCTGAATTATCTCCTAAATGCCCTATTTTATCAAAATGTCCTATATTTAGCTTAGTTCTCTACTAAATGACATAGTAGGCTTACCTAGCTCCAAAATGGCATATTTTACCTAGCTTAGCTATAAAATGATGTATACTTAGCTTACTTAGCACCACAATCGCATAATTAGCATAATTGGCTCCTAAGTGTCCTATTTTTACCTAAGTTAGCTCTAAAATGACATATATTTAGCTTAGTTTCCTCCTAAATGACATAGTAAGCTGAATTAGCTCCTAAATGGTCTATTTTATCAAAAATGTCCTATATTTAGCCTAGTTCTCTGCTAAATGACATAATTAGCTTACCTAGCTCCAAAATGGTCTATTTTACCTAACTTAGCTATTAAAGGACGTATACTTGGCTTACTGAGCTCCAAAATAGCATAATAAGCATAGATAGCTCGTAGGTGACCTATTTTTACCTAAGTTAGCTCTAAAATGACATATATTTAGCTTAGTTTCATCCTAAGTGACATAGTAAGTTGAATTAGGTCATATATGGCCTATTTTTTCTCAAAACTGTCCTATATTTAACTTAGTTCCCTGCTAAATGACATAATATGCTTACCTAGCATTGAAATGGCCTATTTTACCTATCTTTGCTATAAAATGATCTATACTTAGGTTACTTAGCTCCAAAATGGCATAATAAGCATAGTTAGCTCCAAAGTGACCTATTTTTAACTAAATTAACTCTAAAATGACATATATTTAGCTTACTTTCCTCCTAAATGATATAGTAAGCTAAATTATCTCCTAAATGGCCTATTTTATCAAAAATTTCCTATATCTAGCTTAGTTCTCTCCTAAATGACATAATAAGCTTACCTAGCTCCAAAATGGAGTAGTTTACCTAGCTTAGCTATTAAACGGCCGATACTTAGCTTACTTAGCTCCAAAATGGCATAATAAGCATAGTTCGCTCCTAAGTGCGCTATTTTTACATAAGTTAGCTCTAAAATGGCATATATTTAGCTTACCTTCCTCCTAAATGACATAGTAAGCTGAATTAGCTCTTAAATTGTCTATTTTATCAAAAATGTGCTATATTTAGCTTAGTTCTCTACTAAATGACATAGTAGGCTTACCTAGCTCCAAAATGGCCTATTATACCTACCTTAGCTATAAAATGATCTATACTTAGCTTACTTAGTTCCAAAATGGGATAATAAGCATAGTTAGCTCCTAAGTGACGTATTTTTACCTAAGTTAGCTCTAAAATGGCATATATTTAGCTTAGTTTCATCATAAATGACATAGTAAGCTAGATTATCTCGCAAATGGCCTCTTTTATCAAAAATGTCCTATATTTATCTTCGTTCTCTTTCTAAATGACACAATAAGCTTACCTAGCTCCCAAATTGCCTATTTTACCTAGCTTATATATTAAATGACCTATACTTAGCTTACTTAGCTCCAAAATCGCATAATAAGCATAGTTAGCTCCTAAGTGGCCTACTTTTATGTAAGTTAGCTGTAAAATGACATATATTTAGCTTAGTTTCCTCCTATATGACATAGTAAGCTGAATTATCTCCTAAATGCCCTATTTTATCAAAATGTCCTATATTTAGCTTAGTTCTCTACTAAATGACATAGTAGGCTTACCTAGCTCCAAAATGGCATATTTTACCTAGCTTAGCTATAAAATGATGTATACTTAGCTTACTTAGCACCAATATGGCATAATTAGCATAGTTGGCTCCTAAGTGTCCTATTTTTACCTAAGTTAGCTCTAAAATGACATATATTTAGCTTAGTTTCCTCCTAAATGACCTAGTAAGCTGAATTAGCTCCGAAATGGTCTATTTGATCAAAAATGTCCTATATTTAGCCTAGTTCTCTTCTAAATGACATAATTAGCTTACCTAGCTCCAAAATGGTCTATTTTACGTAACTTAGCTATTAAAGGACGTATACTTAGCTTACTTAGCTCCAAAATAGCATAATAAGCATAGATAGCTCGTAGGTGACCTATTTTTACCTAAGTTAGCTCTAAAATGACATATATTTAGCTTAGTTTCATCCTAAATGACATAGTAAGTTGAATTAGGTCATAAATGGCCTATTTATTTCTCAAAACTGTCCTATATTTAACTTAGTTCCCTGCTAAATGACATAATATGCTTACCTAGCTTCAAAATGGCCTATTTTACCTAGCTTTGCTATAAAATGATTTATACTTACCTTACTTAGCTCCAAATTGGCATAATAAGCATAGTTCGCTCCAAAGTGACCTATTTTTAACTAAATTAGCTCTAAAATGACATATATTTAGCTTACTTTCCTCCTAAATGATATAGTAAGCTAAATTATCTCCTAAATGGCCTATTTTATGAAAAATGTCCTATGTTTAGCTTTGTTCTCTCCTAAATGACATAATAAGCTTACCTAGCTCCAAAATGGAGTAGTTTACCTAGCTTAGCTATTAAACGGCCGATACTTAGCTTACTTAGCTCCAAAATGTCATAATAAGCATAGTTCGCTCCTAAGTGCCATATTTTTACATAAGTTAGCTCTAAAATGGCATATATTTAGCTTACTTTCCTCCTAAATGACATAGTAAGCTGAATTAGCTTCTAAATGGTCTATTTTATCAAAAATGTGCTATATTTAGCTTAGTTCTCTACTAAATGACATAGTAGGCTTACCTAGCTCCAAAATGGCCTATTATACCTAGCTTAGCTATAAAATGATCTATACTTAGCTTACTTGGTTTCAAAATTGGATAATAAGCATAATTAGCTCCTAAGTGACATATTTTTACCTAAGTTAGCTCTAAAATGGCATATATTTTGCTTAGTTTCATCATAAATGACATACTAAGCTGGATTATCTCCATAATGGCCTATTTTATCAAAAATGTCCTATATTTATCTTCGTTCTCTTTCTAAATGACACAATAAGCTTACCTAGCTCCAAAATTGCCTATTTTACCTAGCTTAGCTATTAAATGACCTATACTTAGCTTACTTAGCTCCAAAATGGCATAATAAGCATAGTTAGCTCCTAAGTGGCCTACTTTTATGTAAGTTAGCTCTAAAATGACATATATTTAGCTTAGTTTCCTCCTATATGACATAGTAAGCTGAATTATCTCCTAAATGCCCTATTTTATCAAAATGTCCTATATTTAGCTTAGTTCTCTACTAAATGACATAGTAGGCTTACCTAGCTCCAAAATGGCATATTTTACCTAGCTTAGCTATAAAATGATGTATACTTAGCTTACTTAGCACCACAATGGCATAATTAGCATAATTGGCTCCTAAGTGTCCTATTTTTACCTAAGTTAGCTCTAAAATGACATATATTTAGCTTAGTTTCCTCCTAAATGACATAGTAAGCTGAATTAGCTCCTAAATGGTCTATTTTATCAAAAATGTCCTATATTTAGCCTAGTTCTCTGCTAAATGACATAATTAGCTTACCTAGCTCCAAAATGGTCTATTTTACCTAACTTAGCTATTAAAGGACGTATACTTGGCTTACTGAGCTCCAAAATAGCATAATAAGCATAGATAGCTCGTAGGTGACCTATTTTTACCTAAGTTAGCTCTAAAATGACATATATTTAGCTTAGTTTCATCCTAAGTGACATAGTAAGTTGAATTAGGTCATATATGGCCTATTTTTTCTCAAAACTGTCCTATATTTAACTTAGTTCCCTGCTAAATGACATAATATGCTTACCTAGCATTGAAATGGCCTATTTTACCTATCTTTGCTATAAAATGATCTATACTTAGGTTACTTAGCTCCAAAATGGCATAATAAGCATAGTTAGCTCCAAAGTGACCTATTTTTAACTAAATTAACTCTAAAATGACATATATTTAGCTTACTTTCCTCCTAAATGATATAGTAAGCTAAATTATCTCCTAAATGGCCTATTTTATCAAAAATTTCCTATATTTAGCTTAGTTCTCTCCTAAATGACATAATAAGCTTACCTAGCTCCAAAATGGAGTAGTTTACCTAGCTTAGCTATTAAACGGCCGATACTTAGCTTACTTAGCTCCAAAATGGCGTAATAAGCATAGTTCGCTCCTAAGTGCGCTATTTTTACATAAGTTAGCTCTAAAATGGCATATATTTAGCTTACCTTCCTCCTAAATGACATAGTAAGCTGAATTAGCTCTTAAATTGTCTATTTTATCAAAAATGTGCTATATTTAGCTTAGTTCTCTACTAAATGACATAGTAGGCTTACCTAGCTCCAAAATGGCCTATTATACCTACCTTAGCTATAAAATGATCTATACTTAGCTTACTTAGTTCCAAAATGGGATAATAAGCATAGTTAGCTCCTAAGTGACGTATTTTTACCTAAGTTAGCTCTAAAATGGCATATATTTAGCTTAGTTTCATCATAAATGACATAGTAAGCTGGATTATCTCCTAAATGGCCTATTTTATCAAAAATGTCCTATATTTATCTTCGTTCTCTTTCTAAATGACATAATAAGCTTACCTAGGTCCAAAATTGCCTATTTTACCTAGCTTAGCTATTAAATGACCTATACTTAGCTTACTTAGGTCCAAAATGGCATAATAAGCATAGTTAGCTCCTAAGTGGCCTACTTTTATGTAAGTTAGCTGTAAAATGACATATATTTAGCTTAGTTTCCTCCTATATGACATAGTAAGCTGAATTATCTCCTAAATGCCCTATTTTATCAAAATGTCCTATATTTAGCTTAGTTCTCTACTAAATGACATAGTAGGCTTACCTAGCTCCAAAATGGCATATTTTACCTAGCTTAGCTATAAAATGATGTATACTTAGCTTACTTAGCACAAAAATGGCATAATTAGCATAGTTGGCTCCTAAGTGTCCTATTTTTACCTAAGTTAGCTCTAAAATGACATATATTTAGCTTAGTTTCCTCCTAAATGACCTAGTAAGCTGAATTAGCGCCTAAATGGTCTATTTTATCAAAAATGTCCTAAATTTAGCCTAGTTCTCTTCTAAATGACATAATTAGCTTACCTAGCTCCAAAATGGTCTATTTTACCTAACTTAGCTATTAAAGGACGTATACTTAGCTTACTTAGCTCCAAAATAGTATAATAAGCATAGATAGCTCGTAGGTGACCTATTTTTACCTAAGTTAGCTCTAAAATGACATATATTTAGCTTAGTTTCATCCTAAATGACATAGTAAGTTGAATTAGGTCATAAATGCCCTATTTTTTCTCAAAACTGTCCTATATTTAACTTAGTTCCCTGCTAAATGACATTATATGCTTACGTAGCTTCAAAATGGCCTATTTTACCTATCTTTGCTATAAAATGATTTATACTTAGCTTACTTAGCTCCCAAATGGCATAATAAGCATAGTTAGCTCCAAAGTGACCTATTTTAAACTACATTAGCTCTAAAATGACATATATTTAGCTTACTTTCCTCCTAAATGATATAGTAAGCTAAATTATCTCCTAAATGGCCTATTTTATCAAAAATGTCCTATGTTTAGCTTTGTTCTCTCCTAAATGACATAATAAGCTTACCTAGCTCCAAAATGGAGTAGTTTACCTCGCTTAGCTATTAAACGGCCGATACTTAGTTTACTTAGCTCCAAAATGTCATAATAAGCATAGTTCGCTCCTAAGTGCGCTATTTTTACATAAGTTAGCTCTAAAATGACATATATTTAGCTTACCTTCCTCCTAAATGACATAGTAAGCTGAATTAGCTCCTAAATGGTCTATTTTATCAAAAATGTGCTATATTTAGCTTAGTTCTCTACTAAATGACATAGTAGGCTTACCTAGCTCCAAAATGGCCTATTATACCTACCTTAGCTATAAAATGATCTATACTTAGCTTACTTGGTTCCAAAATTGGATAATAAGCATAATTAGCTCCTAAGTGACATATTTTTACCTAAGTTAGCTCTAAAATGGCATATATTTAGCTTAGTTTCATCATAAATGACATAGTAAGCTAGATTATCTCGCAAATGGCCTCTTTTATCAAAAATGTCCTATATTTATCTTCGTTCTCTTTCTAAATGACACAATAAGCTTACCTAGCTCCCAAATTGCCTATTTTACCTAGCTTATATATTAAATGACCTATACTTAGCTTACTTAGCTCCAAAATCGCATAATAAGCATAGTTAGCTCCTAAGTGGCCTACTTTTATGTAAGTTAGCTCTAAAATGACATATATTTAGCTTAGTTTCCTCCTATATGACATAGTAAGCTGAATTATCTCCTAAATGCCCTATTTTATCAAAATGTCCTATATTTAGCTTAGTTCTCTACTAAATGACATAGTAGGCTTACCTAGCTCCAAAATGGCATATTTTACCTAGCTTAGCTATAAAATGATGTATACTTAGCTTACTTAGCACCAAAATGGCATAATTAGCATAGTTGGCTCCTAAGTGTCCTATTTTTACCTAAGTTAGCTCTAAAATGACATATATTTAGCTTAGTTTCCTCCTAAATGACCTAGTAAGCTGAATTAGCTCCGAAATGGTCTATTTTATCAAAAATGTCCTATATTTAGCCTAGTTCTCTTCTAAATGACATAATTAGCTTACCTAGCTCCAAAATGGTCTATTTTACCTAACTTAGCTATTAAAGGACGTATACTTAGCTTACTTAGCTCCAAAATAGCATAATAAGCATAGATAGCTCGTAGGTGACCTATTTTTACCTAAGTTAGCTCTAAAATGACATATATTTAGCTTAGTTTCATCCTAAATGACATAGTAAGTTGAATTAGGTCATAAATGGCCTATTTATTTCTCAAAACTGTCCTATATTTAACTTAGTTCCCTGCTAAATGACATAATATGCTTACCTAGCTTCAAAATGGCCTATTTTACCTAGCTTTGCTATAAAATGATTTATACTTACCTTACTTAGCTCCAAAATGGCATAATAAGCATAGTTCGCTCCAAAGTGACCTATTTTTAACTAAATTAGCTCTAAAATGACATATATTTAGCTTACTTTCCTCCTAAATGATATAGTAAGCGAAATTATCTCCTAAATGGCCTATTTTATGAAAAATGTCCTATGTTTAGCTTTGTTCTCTCCTAAATGACATAATAAGCTTACCTAGCTCCAAAATGGAGTAGTTTACCTAGCTTAGCTATTAAACGGCCGATACTTAGCTTACTTAGCTCCAAAATGGCATAATAAGCATAGTTCGCTCCTAAGTGCCATATTTTTACATAAGTTAGCTCTAAAATGGCATATATTTAGCTTACTTTCCTCCTAAATGACATAGTAAGCTGAATTAGCTTCTAAATGGTCTATTTTATCAAAAATGTGCTATATTTAGCTTAGTTCTCTACTAAATGACATAGTAGGCTTACCTAGCTCCAAAATGGCCTATTATACCTAGCTTAGCTATAAAATGATCTATACTTAGCTTACTTGGTTTCAAAATTGGATAATAAGCATAATTAGCTCCTAAGTGACATATTTTTACCTAAGTTAGCTCTAAAATGGCATATATTTGCTTAGTTTCATCATAAATGACATACTAAGCTGGATTATCTCCATAATGGCCTATTTTATCAAAAATGTCCTATATTTATCTTCGTTCTCTTTCTAAATGACACAATAAGCTTACCTAGCTCCAAAATTGCCTATTTTACCTAGCTTAGCTATTAAATGACCTATACTTAGCTTACTTAGCTCCAAAATGGCATAATAAGCATAGTTAGCTCCTAAGTGGCCTACTTTTATGTAAGTTAGCTCTAAAATGACATATATTTAGCTTAGTTTCCTCCTATATGACATAGTAAGCTGAATTATCTCCTAAATGCCCTATTTTATCAAAATGTCCTATATTTAGCTTAGTTCTCTACTAAATGACATAGTAGGCTTACCTAGCTCCAAAATGGCATATTTACCTAGCTTAGCTATAAAATGATGTATACTTAGCTTACTTAGCACCACAATGGCATAATTAGCATAATTGGCTCCTAAGTGTCCTATTTTTACCTAAGTTAGCTCTAAAATGACATATATTTAGCTTAGTTCCTCCTAAATGACATAGTAAGCTGAATTAGCTCCTAAATGGTCTATTTTATCAAAAATGTCCTATATTTAGCCTAGTTCTCTGCTAAATGACATAATTAGCTTACCTAGCTCCAAAATGGTCTATTTTACCTAACTTAGCTATTAAAGGACGTATACTTGGCTTACTGAGCTCCAAAATAGCATAATAAGCATAGATAGCTCGTAGGTGACCTATTTTTACCTAAGTTAGCTCTAAAATGACATATATTTAGCTTAGTTTCATCCTAAGTGACATAGTAAGTTGAATTAGGTCATATATGGCCTATTTTTTCTCAAAACTGTCCTATATTTAACTTAGTTCCCTGCTAAATGACATAATATGCTTACCTAGCATTGAAATGGCCTATTTTACCTATCTTTGCTATAAAATGATCTATACTTAGGTTACTTAGCTCCAAAATGGCATAATAAGCATAGTTAGCTCCAAAGTGACCTATTTTTAACTAAATTAACTCTAAAATGACATATATTTAGCTTACTTTCCTCCTAAATGATATAGTAAGCTAAATTATCTCCTAAATGGCCTATTTTATCAAAAATTTCCTATATTTAGCTTAGTTCTCTCCTAAATGACATAATAAGCTTACCTAGCTCCAAAATGGAGTAGTTTACCTAGCTTAGCTATTAAACGGCCGATACTTAGCTTACTTAGCTCCAAATGGCGTAATAAGCATAGTTCGCTCCTAAGTGCGCTATTTTTACATAAGTTAGCTCTAAAATGGCATATATTTAGCTTACCTTCCTCCTAAATGACATAGTAAGCTGAATTAGCTCTTAAATTGTCTATTTTATCAAAAATGTGCTATATTTAGCTTAGTTCTCTACTAAATGACATAGTAGGCTTACCTAGCTCCAAAATGGCCTATTATACCTACCTTAGCTATAAAATGATCTATACTTAGCTTACTTAGTTCCAAAATGGGATAATAAGCATAGTTAGCTCCTAAGTGACGTATTTTACCTAAGTTAGCTCTAAAATGGCATATATTTAGCTTAGTTTCATCATAAATGACATAGTAAGCTGGATTATCTCCTAAATGGCCTATTTTATCAAAAATGTCCTATATTTATCTTCGTTCTCTTTCTAAATGACATAATAAGCTTACCTAGGTCCAAAATTGCCTATTTTACCTAGCTTAGCTATTAAATGACCTATACTTAGCTTACTTAGGTCCAAAATGGCATAATAAGCATAGTTAGCTCCTAAGTGGCCTACTTTTATGTAAGTTAGCTGTAAAATGACATATATTTAGCTTAGTTTCCTCCTATATGACATAGTAAGCTGAATTATCTCCTAAATGCCCTATTTTATCAAAATGTCCTATATTTAGCTTAGTTCTCTACTAAATGACATAGTAGGCTTACCTAGCTCCAAAATGGCATATTTTACCTAGCTTAGCTATAAAATGATGTATACTTAGCTTACTTAGCACAAAAATGGCATAATTAGCATAGTTGGCTCCTAAGTGTCCTATTTTTACCTAAGTTAGCTCTAAAATGACATATATTTAGCTTAGTTTCCTCCTAAATGACCTAGTAAGCTGAATTAGCGCCTAAATGGTCTATTTTATCAAAAATGTCCTAAATTTAGCCTAGTTCTCTTCTAAATGACATAATTAGCTTACCTAGCTCCAAAATGGTCTATTTTACCTAACTTAGCTATTAAAGGACGTATACTTAGCTTACTTAGCTCCAAAATAGTATAATAAGCATAGATAGCTCGTAGGTGACCTATTTTTACCTAAGTTAGCTCTAAAATGACATATATTTAGCTTAGTTTCATCCTAAATGACATAGTAAGTTGAATTAGGTCATAAATGCCCTATTTTTTCTCAAAACTGTCCTATATTTAACTTAGTTCCCTGCTAAATGACATTATATGCTTACGTAGCTTCAAAATGGCCTATTTTACCTATCTTTGCTATAAAATGATTTATACTTAGCTTACTTAGCTCCCAAATGGCATAATAAGCATAGTTAGCTCCAAAGTGACCTATTTAAACTACATTAGCTCTAAAATGACATATATTTAGCTTACTTTCCTCCTAAATGATATAGTAAGCTAAATTATCTCCTAAATGGCCTATTTTATCAAAAATGTCCTATGTTTAGCTTTGTTCTCTCCTAAATGACATAATAAGCTTACCTAGCTCCAAAATGGAGTAGTTTACCCTCGCTTAGCTATTAAACGGCCGATACTTAGTTTACTTAGCTCCAAAATGTCATAATAAGCATAGTTCGCTCCTAAGTGCGCTATTTTTACATAAGTTAGCTCTAAAAATGACATATATTTAGCTTACCTTCCTCCTAAATGACATAGTAAGCTGAATTAGCTCCTAAATGGTCTATTTTATCAAAAATGTGCTATATTTAGCTTAGTTCTCTACTAAATGACATAGTAGGCTTACCTAGCTCCAAAATGGCCTATTATACCTACCTTAGCTATAAAATGATCTATACTTAGCTTACTTGGTTCCAAAATTGGATAATAAGCATAATTAGCTCCTAAGTGACATATTTTTACCTAAGTTAGCTCTAAAATGGCATATATTTTAGCTTAGTTTCATCATAAATGACATAGTAAGCTAGATTATCTCGCAAATGGCCTCTTTTATCAAAAATGTCCTATATTTATCTTCGTTCTCTTTCTAAATGACACAATAAGCTTACCTAGCTCCCAAATTGCCTATTTTACCTAGCTTATATTAATGACCTATACTTAGCTTACTTAGCTCCAAAATCGCATAATAAGCATAGTTAGCTCCTAAGTGGCCTACTTTTATGTAAGTTAGCTCTAAATGACATATATTTAGCTTAGTTTCCTCCTATATGACATAGTAAGCTGAAATTATCTCTAATGCCCATTTTAATCAAAATGTCCTATATTAGCTTAGTTCTCTACTAAATGACATAGTAGGCTTACCTAGCTCCAAAATGGCATATTTGTACCTAGCTGTAGCCTATAAATGATGTATACTTAGCTACTTAGCACCAAAATGGCATAAATAGCATAGTTGGCTCCTAAGTGGTCCTATTCGTTACCTAAGTAGCTCTAAATGACATATATTTAGGCTTAGTTTCCTCCTAAATGACCTCGTAAGCTGAATATTAGGACTTCCGAAATGGGCTATTTTATCAAAATGTCCTATATTTAGCCTAGTTCTCTTCTAAAATGACATAATTAGCTTACCTAGCTCCAAAATGGTCTATTTACCTACCTTAGGCTATTAAAAGGACGTATACTAGCTTACTTAGCTCCAAATAGCATAATAAGCATAGATAGCCTCGTAGGTGACCTATTTTTATACTAAGTTAGCTCTAAAATGACATATATTTTAGCTTAGTTTCATCCTAAATGACATAGTAAGTTGAATTAGGTCATAAAATGGCCTATTTATTTTCTCAAAACTGTCCTATATTTAACTTAGTTCCCTGCTAAATGACATAATATGCTTACCTAGCATTGAAATGGCCTATTTTACCTATCTTTGCTATAAAATGATCTATACTTAGGTTACTTAGCTCCAAAATGGCATAATAAGCTAGTTAGCTCCAAAGTGACCTATTTTTAACTAAATTAACTCTAAAATGACATATATTTAGCTTACTTTCCTCCTAATGATATAGTAAGCTAAATTATCTCCTAAATGGCCTATTTTATCAAAAATTTCCTATATTTTGCTTAGTTCTCTCCTAAATGACATAATAAGCTTACCTGCTCCAAAATGGAGTAGTTTTACCT